>JAVHJQ010006938.1:0-19046 GCA_031306095.1 Pyricularia sp. CD86 | reverse complement strand
TGCCTACTTACCCCCAGGATTGCCCCCGAAAAATACCTAGTTCCTACACGTACTGGAAAACCAACACCCGACTGACACCTGGGCATGAGAGGAAAAAAAAAGCTATGTAACACAATTGTAGAAAACCAAATGCAAAGGGTTATGTTACCTCCTGTGACCAAGCCTGACCTTACGAGATTTGTCTGTTGGGTGCAAGATCCGGAGGGCTGCATTTGTTCGAGACGTTCGTCCGTATAAAGCTATGAACAGACCTTTGCAGTGCTGTAGTATTTATTGCCAGTGTTTGTCGTCTTGTTGTCGTTTCTGTGATCAAACCGAAGCCAGGGGAACGTGTATGGCAAAAACGCTTGGTGCGGCACGCAAAAGCTGCGAACTTCTCAGGCCGGGCTGTTCATGTATACACGTTGGGGCGTTCGTTACCTCTTGAGGATTTCGAGAGATCAGGGACACCTTATCGACAGTTGAAACATTGTGCTTCACCCTGGATACGCTGCAGTTTTCACTCTTACCCTTGACAATAGAGCCGTAGGTAGGGAAAAAACAGTCCGGGTTGATGGGCCGGGAACAGGTAAACTGCGCGATCAGTGACTGGCGACACCCACCGTGTCCACTGCAGGACAGAGTAACAGAGCAGGTCCTACTCCGATTAGTAGCGACGAATCTTGCGTGGGTCGTCGTAGGAACCCTCGTAGCCGCGTTTTCGGTCGTCGTCCCTAGGTCTGTCGTAGTCTCGGTCTCTGTCACGGTCCCGATCCCGATCACGGTCACGGTCGCGATACCCACCATTCTCTCTGGGGCGGATGGGCTCCATGTTGCTGCCGGTTCGTCGGCTGTTGTCGCGGAAGCCACCTCCGCTACCACCGGATCTGTCGTCGTAAGAGCGTCCACCACCACCGGAGTCAAAGCCTCTTCGATCCCCGCCAAACCTTGAGTCGCGGCTGTCGCGCCCGCTGTCCCTACCACCGTGGGATCCGGGTCCGCCGGGCGCATTAGGCGGCGGTCCACCAAATCCGTTTCGGTCTCCTCCTCGGTCGCCACCGCGAGGTCCTCCAAAGCCACCTCCTCCAAAACCACGGTCGGAGAAGCTACGGCCACCACCCCCGCGGAAACCACCGCGATCTCCACGGCCGCCGAAGCCACCCCTGAACCCGCCCCTACCACCACCAAAGCCACCTCGGAAGCCGTCACCACCAAACCCGCGGCCCATGGGCTGTGAGGGCATGGCCTTTGTGTAGTTGCGGCCGCCCAGACCGCCGCCTAGTCGGCGGGGTTTCCAGCCCTCAACAGTACGTCCACGCTCGACATCAACCTTGATGCGGCGGTCCTTAATTCTAATGCCGTCACATCCCTCGAGAGCAGCTAAATTGCACGCGGATCAAAGCGCGCAGGAGTCAGTAAACCATAGCCATATACGCATACCTTACGAGCTTCATACAGCTCTGGGTTTGGGAGAGGGGAGCAATAGGTTGAGGAAGTAGACATAGGCAAGCCTGAGGGCCACAGTCAGGAAGGACGAGCGATTTGTGCAAGACGCATCATCCAAATCTCGGACAGGATTCCCGGGTCACGCATGCTGTCTGGGAGGAGAATCAGTGGTGAGTTTACCTCTCATGTCCTTTTCGCGTTCAAAGACGACGAATGCGTAGCCGCGATGCGGCTTTCTTTTCTTGTTACCCTTCTCATGCGCGTGAGTGTCCTTGATTATCCGAATCTGTGCAGATAGTTAGCTCCCGCATCTCTCGATATGATATTTATGAAGCTAGATGGCACGTCATCGTACTCTTTCAATGGTACCAAATCGGCCAAATTCCCTCTCGAGATCCTGCTCGTTGGCATCATAGCTCAGCCGGGCAACAATCAAGGTTTTGAAGGCGTCACCACGAATATTAGGATCATCCTGCGGCCGATCTGCCATGGAATTCAAGCTTGTCAGTATGGCGCCATGGCAAGATGCGTTCAGTGAGCCATGACAAACATTTGGCCGGTCCTTCCTTCAGCTTGAGAGCGATCTCCTTTTCGTGCTCCAGCTTTTTCCTGTCCCGTCTCTGCAGCCAGCTCTCGGTGGGCACATAGTTGTCCTTGTCCTTGTATTCCTCGAGAGCTTGCTTATACTGAGCAACACCAGTGATTGGAGCTGTTTTTCGTTCATGCGCCGGCGCGTCCGATGGGGGCAGGTAGCGTAGAGGAGGTCGCGGCGCGAAAAGCGCAAGAAGGTTAGGCGGCAGACGGTCCGTCATCTTGAAGTCGACTACTTTGGATACCCTGGGCAATTGATTCCCGGTAACCAGGGCCCGTCAGAGGGCAGTATAAAATAAAAGCACGGAAGTGGCCACTCTCTTGATGACAGTTTTGTCAGGCTGGGCTACAGAATAGATGGCGATGTCTTTGAGAGTTTGATGGCGTGTTTGACAGAGGCCTCGGTTTGCGTCCCAGAAAAAGAATGTGTCGCGTTCGTCTGGTGCCAGCGCTCAAATCCAATCAATGACTTGCATGGACCCGCAATGTTCCATGCTCCTTCCTGTCTTGCGCTAGTCCCAAGTCAGTAAAGCGTAGCTGGGAGCTGGGGATCTAGTCACGTGCGCCAGCGTTTTTTCGAGCATTGGAACGTCGTCAATGTACGCGCTTGGTGAAGCTCGTCTAGAGACATACCTAGATCAAGATATTCACAATATCCAGCGCGCCCACAATGACCATCAGGCCACTTCAGAAGGTCTCCGTTGGCCAAGTAAGTCATCTGTCAACTGGCATCGTCTCTTGAACTTTTGCATCGTGACTGACAAGTCCCACCAAGAATGGCATCGGCGCCTTCATCCTGCAGTGCAAGAGGCTAGAATTCCACTACTGCGACTGGGCCGGGAGCTCCAAGGGCATGAAGTAAGTTTACCGGTTGCCCTTTTACAGGTTGCTGCATATTCTGTGTCGAGGACCTAGTCTGACAAAATGTTTCCCTGCCGACCACAGCCAGTTCATCAGGCAGCATCTCCCGACCTTCGCCGCGAAAAACCCCCAGATTGAAATCACCGTGTCCCCAAGGCCACAAAAGCACCCTGTCGTCGTCGGCCACTTCATCAATGGCAACAACAGGCCAGTCTGCGTCCGAAACCTCGATGCGAACCAGATCCTCAAGAAAGTCGAGCTGCTGCGCGAGATGAACGGTGAAGTCAACAAGAAGTTTTCCAAGCCGGTCAGGAGTATCAACGAGAGTGTCAGAGGTATCTGGAGTCCATACCACGGCAATGGTATGCCTGTATAGCCTATTGGATTCGAAAGCAAGACTTTTATTGTATGGGCGGGTACAGCGTGTACTATATTGTATAAATTCATGGAGTGCATATCAAATCTAGACACGACGATCAAGAAAACACTTAGGGCAAGGTGGTCAGTGGTCCTGAGCCTCGTAAGTCTTCATTTTACTTGTGGCTTCTTACTGTAGGACTGCTGACGGTTGTAGTTATGTTCAGCTTTTTTTCTTTTTATCTATGCTATCCGTCAAGCTCATTCTACTCATGCTTGTTCATCCGGCCTCAATTCACAGCCTCATTCTTCGTCATGCAGTCATTCACTTGATACGTCTTAGACTTATTGAGAATATTCATGCGGACTTGCAGGTGCAGATGTCGACGACTGAAAGGTCTTAGTAGTGTCTCTTACTCTGTGCCGAGGCGTGATATTGGGAATACTTACAAGCAGGCTTCAAGCTGGCACCACCAACCAAGAAGCCATCAATGTCGGGCTTCTGGCTGAGCTCGCCGCAGTTCTTCTCGTTGACACTGCCGCCGTACAGGATACGAGTCTCCTCGGCGACCTTGTCGCTGACATTGCTCTTGAGGTATCCGCGGATAGCGGCATGGGCATCCTGAGCCTGCTCAGGGGTGGCAACCTTGCCGGTACCAATGGCCCAGATGGGCTCGTACGCGATGACAACGTTCTCCCAGCCGCTGGTACCAAGCTTGGCCTTGAGGGCCTCGAGCTGGCGGGTGACAACTTCAACCGTCTTGTCGCTCTCGCGCTCCTCGAGGGACTCACCGCAGCACCAGATGACCTTCAGGCCGTTGTCGATGGCGTACTTGGTCTTGGAGGCAACGACCTCGTCCGACTCGCCCAGGATGGTGCGGCGCTCAGAGTGGCCAAGGATGACCCAGTTGATACCGAGATCCTTGAGCTGGGAGACCGAAGTCTCACCAGTGTATGCACCATCGGCCTTGTCGAAGACGTTCTGGGCGGCAACCTCGATCTCCTTCTTGGCCAAGGACCGGGTGTGAGAGAGGTAGACGTGTGGAGGCGCGATGACAACCTCTGATGAGATAATTATCAGTTTCTGTTGTGTGCCATTATGTTCTATTTTGCAGGATGCATGTGTATGGCTTATGCATGGACTGTATGTTATGTTACCCGCACATACCGGCGTTGGCATCGAGCTTTGCGTTGTTCAAGTTCTCGACAATCTTCTTGATGGACTCAGACGTCCCGTTCCTGTTGACGCGGACCAGACGCACTGGGTCAGTTTCGAGAGAATGCCTCTTGTGATCGTACCATGCGGGGTTCTTTCGTACTGGTGGGGTTTGAACTTACATCTTGAAGTTGCCGCCGACGAAGAATTTGCGAGCCATGTTGGGCAATATGTTGACTGTAAATTAGGTGTGTGTTTTGAGTTTTGACACGTTCGACTGATCTAAGAGTAGGTTGAATTGTAGTGACAAGTTGTAGAGCTTGATGTATAGCGTGATTTTCTCAGAGCTTTTTAGACTATATGCAATGGGGCTGAATGACGTGAATTGCAGGCAAGCTCAGCTCAAGCTTGGAAACCGGATCCGTTTGGTGGGGTGAGCTCGGGGCCGACAACGGCGGTGTGTGGGGCAGCACGGCGTTTATTCGTAGGTCGTCACCGGGTTGCCCGAATTCTCCCGGTCCATTACGCCCAAAAATATTGACTGCCGGCTCCGTACCAAGACACCGGGGCTAGCATCACAAATACCCGTAGCGAGCTTTCTTCTTCGGAATTCAATTCCCAATTTATTCGCATCATTATGACGACAAGATATTCTCCAATATCCTGAAACCGGCAAAGTAAATACAGGCTACCATCGATAACGGTTTCCAACTTGTGTACTTGATCTACGTCACCTGGGATTGAGAGAATAGTCAGAGCAGGTCTCCTCCTGCAGGAAGCAATGCAGACATGCAGTTCCTACAGCCAGGCCAGCGCGCATTTGCATCGTCGCCGAATGTTAACTTTTGCATAATTCGACGTGACCCAACTCACGTGTCGAATTTAGCGAATACCATAATACTACTATCTAATATCGATTAATTCATTCGCCCCGGCACTAGCCGCGGCTAGCCCATGCCAAAAACTTCCTGACGTGCTATTCTATGAGATTGCCCTAGTCCCAGTCAATACATCCAAAATGACCGAGATAACCACGCAAACGTCTCTTCGATTGACGCATGTGAAAATGGAGCACCGGTTTGGACTCTGCAATCTGACTGACATTTTGGCTCTTCTCTCATCCAAGTCGTACCGCCAGGAAATTCCGATGTTAAAGTAGATTTGTTGGGGGTGATATGTGGGGTTAAAGCACATTTTGTCAGTGGTTGAGCTTCCACAACCCATTCCAGAAGCCCGGGACATCAAGCCGTTTTCGGCAGTTTTGAGCCGCAAACGTCAACCAACCATACCCCTCGGACATTCGGTTCATACTCTCTCCCCGAACGGTTTGATTTGACAATTATTTTGTTTGGTAATGAAATGTACGAAGCGCCCGCATTCGCATGTCAAACAGGAGCCCAAGACCAGCAACAAGGCATCCTGCGCTGTGACTTCAATACAAAGTCGCAATATTCAACACGAGTTCAACATACTCAGAGCTTCTTGAGCTAATTGGTTCCAAACTCTCTCGCTTCCGTCGGACTGTTTTCCCCATGGCGCTCTCAAGGTAACCGCGTAGTACAGACAAGACGATCGATGCTAATTGTCATGGATGAGGGTTCTCCCTGCAACGTCTGGGACCCTTTCCTGCCCAGCGCCGATAGCCCAACAAAAACTTTTCAGGACCCTATCAATTGGCACGCCAAGTCGGTGCCCCTCAGTAACATGGGCCTTGGTTCCCCACACCCAAGAAGACCCCTTGCGTCACGCCCTGCGAAAATTGAAAGCATTTTTTTTTTTTACGTTTGTCTCAATTGAGCGCGTGTTCGGAACCAGGCGTCAACAATTCCACAAAGCTTCAAGCCTACTGACTTGCAGCAATCCTTGTCTGGTCAACGTTTGTACAATTACATTATGCAATTTATATGTTCCTCGCCTTGTGGCGAGATGGCGTACGACGTACCGCGTAATTGGCTTCCCCAAAATATCTCTACAGTGATGGCGCCAGTAACACTCTTCTCCCCCAGTCCATTCTACCAAGATTCTTAAGCACTCCGCTGCCTTCCCAAATCCCCTGTCACTTCCCTATAATCGCCTTCGTTGGGTGGATCACTCTTTCCCGAAGCGTCTCTTTGCCCCGTGGGCTCTTGCACTTGTTGATCTTTTGCTGCCGAGGCACGTTGACAGCCAAGAGTGTTTTTATTTGCCCCCTTCCCCTTGCTTACTGCCTTATCACAAGAGGATTTCATCAGCAACAAAGCCCGAACTCCTGGAGTCAGGTAGTCTTTTTTTTATATTTGTTATAACTCTGCTCAATTTCACTCCTCGCTGTACTCATCTACTCTCACCGAACGCATTTTGGCTTCGCAAAAAAAAAGAAGAAAAAAATTGAGTTGCTGAAGTCTGTGGAGTATCGATTCTTGGCATGCCCGCCGGGATTCAGTGTTCATCCGCCAGTTTGATCTGCGATTGCCGCTCAACAAAACACTCTTTGTACTTCACACGCTATTTTTGAGCGAGGAACTCCAGTCTTGAAGCGAAGGCAAAGAATTGGGCTTTGCCCGTCAACCCATCAATCTTCAACCTACTCTTTGACTGTTCATACAGCGCAAAAATGGCTTCCACCGGCCCTATTCATTGGGGGCTCCCTAGCCCGGCTCTGTTCTCATTTCCTCCGAAGAACGTGCCCGACTACATCACGCCAATCTCAGCCCAGTCCCACGGCTCATCAGCATTTGTGCCTCCTTTCCACATACCCGACCATGTATACTCTGATTGGCTGGATGCGAAGGTGCCCATTACGATTGCAGCCACTTATGCCATCACCATCAAGCTTCTGAATGCCTACAACAAGTCGAGAAACAAGAGGCCATGGGCAATCAGCAAGACGAGAGCCTTCTTTTGGTTTGTTGTGGCTCACAACGTTTTCCTTGCCGTCTACTCGGCTTGGACATGGTGGGGGACTCTTGGCATGCTGAGGCGCAGTATTCTCAGCCCGACAGGGCCAGCGGGCTGGGCCGGGACCGCCGACAGCTTCTGCCGTGTCTTCGGGCCCCCAGGTATCGGCAATGGCATGTACTACAGTGATGTTGACCACCGCTGGCACAGCCATGCGCACGGCGCTCCTCTCCCCGCCGGGCCTGACCGAACCACCAGCGGCCGTATGTGGAACGAGGGACTGGCTTTCTACGGGTGGCTGTTCTATATCAGCAAGTTCTATGAGGTTATTGACACCTTGATCATCATTGCCAAGGGCAAGCAGAGCTCGACTCTGCAGACATACCATCACGCCGGTGCCATGATGTGCATGTGGGCTGGTATGCGCTATATGGCGGTGCCCATCTGGACCTTTTTGTTCTTCAACTCGTTCATTCACGCTATGATGGTGAGTTTCGTCATAAATTTCTCTGTCAACTAATCTCTCTAAGGGACTCTAAGGCTGACCAAATCTTCAGTACACATACTACACATTGACTGCGTTCCACATCAAGGTGCCTGTGTTTATCAAGCGCTCCTTGACCACCATGCAAATTACCCAATTCGTTGTCGGTGCTTCCTACGCGATGGTACACTCTTTCGTGTCGTACACCGTCCCGGTCGCATTGAACGGAAACCCGGTCACTGCAGCACCTGGAGCTGCCGCTACCCCGGCTGGCGCATCCACCACCAGCGGAGCCATCATTGATAACATGAAGAACATGATTGGCGGCCTTGTGGGCTCCAAGCCTGCAACTGCTGTCGACGCTGCTCCGTCAGGCATGTATAGGGTTGCTGGTCTTTCGGACACGACTACTTACGGACAGCGCGTTGTGCCCTGCATTTCAAGCACTGGTGAAACATTTGCTATCTGGCTCAACGTGCTGTACTTGGCGCCCCTCACATATCTGTTCGTCATGTTCTTTATCTCGTCATACCTGCGCCGATCCAGCGTGGACGCTGCTCGCTTCAAGAAGGGCACCTCGGCGCGTCGGGAGAGCAACGTGGCTCTTGCCGAAAAGGCCGGCTGGGAGGCTGCCCGCCAAGTCGAGAAAGAGGTCTACGGCGGCGAGGATGTTCAGGTTCACATGAACGGTAATGGGAAGGCAAAGAAGTCAAATGGTGGCGCCGCGAGCCCCAACGGCAAGGCTCGGTCGAACGGCAAGAGGAGGTAGACTTCGGCGCTACGTCGGAAAGTAAAAATAAATCCGACCAGTGCTACTGGGAAGGTTTATGTTTACCAACTTGCTTGGCTTAGCGGAGATACAGATTGGCACAAGCTGATGGACATCAGATGGGTCAGGTGCTCAACGCAAACTGTACATATCTAATTATTTTTGAACATTTCCTATATTTCGTTTCCTTTTGTTGGGTATCGAAGATATGATGGCTGGGGCTATCCTGGGTAGGCGACTAAAAATAAAACCGGGAATTTTGATACGATTCGATTCCAGCGCAGTACTGACTGGCAACCTATTCGGAGATAAACCAAGTGTTCATGCATACATGTATACGCGCAGATCTCATGATGCTACCCACTCTTTGCATTGGTGTTGTGTGGTTAACCAATCTTGTGCGTGACTAAGGAAGCTATGGCTAGCTTTGTAGATGCAAGCAACACCAGCTCTGATGCCGCGGTGCCCCTGACGATCGCTGGAAACCAGCATTAAAAGCTTTGTTGCCCAAATTAGAACATCTATTACTGTCCTTAGTTGTCACCGACGTCGAAGACGCGGGTTATTATTTAGGATACAGTTGGATACGGCATGATCCGGTTACCCCGGAGAGTCCCAGGGCCTTGGTTGCAAGCCTCATTTATCTAATTTATCATTGCTGGCTCTCTGTATTCCCTTGGGTCACTAAAAATGGTGCGATTCAAGGACAGGTCGGTCAAGTAAACAATTCATGCTCAAATCTTGTCTATTCCAGTGCTCCGATGCACGATAACGCGAGAAGTTGTGTCTATACTCTGGCTCGAAAATGCGCAAAAATGCTCCAAAAGAAAGGGGGGAAAAGCAGAACTGGCTCACAAAATGCAGCAAAAAAACTCCGAACAATTCCCAAGGCAAATAAAGAAGAAAAACAAAACCAATAAACCCAAAGCCAAACCGCATGATAAAAAGACACCGAAAGTCACGTAGCTTGTGGCAACGGCGTGGGTCTTGGGGTAAAATCAGGAACAGACCAAAACCATCCGCAACGCCCCAGATCCATGACCATATAAACGAAACCGAAAATATAGAGTTGTGAGAAAGACATTATGTGAAAGAGAATGCAGAAAAGTAGACGAAGTTAAAACATGTCAAAATCGCTCAGATCTCCTCGCTTTAACCAAGGCGCAAAGGTTATTGTTTTCCCAGTCTAAAAGAGCTTTTTCAGACAGTCCTCGAGAGAAGTCCAGGAAACATACTCATAGCCCGAAAAGGAAAAAAAGGTGGCTGGCTTGGTGAGGTTATCGAGTGAGTATCTGACAGAAGAACATTAAAAATCCTGGGGGTAGGACGGTTCAAGGTCCAACAGAGGATTGGGGTATCTCTTGAAATGGTGATGAAAAGATGAAGCGAAGATGCAGCGCTGAAACAAAATGCACCTCCGCTGCCGGACTGTTGTTTATATGTTCTAATAGGAATTGTCTTTGGTCTTGTAAAGTGTCGAGTGAAAAAAAAGTATCACGAAGTGGTGATATGAGTAAAAGTAACGGTTGCTGGGCGGAATGAGGCAGAGACCCGATGAAATTGCCGGGACAGGCGCGAAGAGACCAGCTTGTGACGAATAGCAGCAGCGTAGCTTCGAATATGGCGGACCACGACCAAAGGCACGCGCCATCGGTTCTCAAACGCATCTTGAACCTGTTGACGTTCGTAGTTCTCTTGCACGCGGCGCCTATGCTCTTCGCTCAATCTGCTCGGGAACCTGAAGGCAGCTCTAGGCTCCTGACTTTGGTTGGATGGCTCTTTCAAATGAGCCTCTGCCTTTGACTTGGTTTCTGCAGAGATGTTCTCGTCGATTGGTAGCTCGTCTTTTGGCCAGATGGCATAGATTGGCTTAAGAGGATTCTGACGTTGCTCATCAGGGAAAAGGATATCTGCAGGAGTGGTGGGAAGGGAGTCGTCATTCTAAAACGTGCTCCAGTTCCAGTCACGGGGAACGCTCTGAGCCACGTCCATGTAAGGTGCCTGCGTTGGTGCACTCCCCTTGCTTCCGCCATTCGGATGAACCGGAACAGCGGCTGTGGACACCGGGCTGGTGGGAGCGGTGGAAACAGACCCGGCTTCGGTCACCCGCGTCGACGGGCGTGTGGAAGACGTGTCGCTGGACGCTTTGCTGCTGCTAGAGGACCAAACGCGGAACTGGTCGAAGCAGATGCCGCAAGCACGGCTAAGCTGTCCGCGAGGGTTGTATTGCGCGTCCTCGTCCAAAGGAATCTGGTAGGATGAGTGGGGATCGCAGTAGATGTTACCACAGCTGCGGCAGTGATGACGGCGTGTAAAGTATCCAAAACGCTTGGTACAGCTTGGGTGATCGCACACAGTAGCAGACTCATCGGGCTGTGGGATATCGATTGTTAGCTGGGATCTACGGTCACGACGTCGTTGACAAATTCGAGACTTGGAAAGCCCATCGCGTCAAATAAAGACAACTAACCTTCCAGTGGCTGCGCTTTGGCTCTGCTGTGACGGGCGGGAAAAGCTTCTTGTCCAGTTCGGACTCGACAAAGCTATTGCTGTCGGCAGACGACCTGCGCGCGAAGCGACTTATGCTGATGGCACCGATGCCGGCGAGGTTGATGAAGCCCGAGCCGGGAGACGACCTAGGGGCGGAGGAGGGCAGGTCGACACTTGCATGGGCGCGATGCTCTTGGGGCTCTCGCGAAGGGAACTCATTTGGGCGCAGCACGGCAGGGACAAAGAGCGGAGCGTTGCCGCGCCGCCGCGACGGGAAGCCCGAGGGCGATGGAGGCGAGTCCTGCTTCAACATGCTGCCGTTGTTTGGTGGTGATGACTGTCGGTTGAGGTACTGAGTCTGGTAAGGATTCGAAGAGCGAAATGGTTGCGACTGTGGCTGCTGGAAGATGTTCTGGGCTGCGTCTGGAAGACGCGGCATGATTGCTGCCATGGTTGGTCGTGTGCGCGCTTGCTAGGCTAGTCCTTTTTTTTGGTTGAGATGGTGGCGTAGTAGTGGCGGTTTGTGTGTTGGTATCAAGGCTCGTCGGGAGATTGCTCTGATGTTCAAGTTGAACTCTGAAATTAAGTGCCGACGAAGGTTGAAACACGGCAAAATGGGACTGGAGGTGCTTGTTGTGCGAAAGAGCAGGAAGTGACCCGAGGCTGGAAGGATGGATCAAAGAATGCTTGTGGTTCTATGCTGTCTTCTTCATTATTGATTGAATTAATACAAACAGCCTAAAATGAGACAGTGACCTGGCAAGAAACGTTGTCGGTAAAGGTGAGTGTTGTCGCACTCGATTATTCGGGATGGGGAATGTGCTGGCGTTAAGTTGAGTTGCGACGACTAGGTGAGGTCTGAGACGAGGGTGACCACAAAGTAAATACTATTACCTACCACTCAATGAGGCAAAATAGGAGTCGGGCCGGGGGTCTGTTCCCAAGCCTGGGTGTTGCTTGCGGTCGCCACTCCACTCCTTGACAGGCCGTTATCTGAATAAGTTAGGTAAGTGGGGACGTGTGGTGCGCGGTCGAGACCGATTGACGACAAACAGCCAAGAACTGTACTGTGCTCAGTGTGTATTGTAGGCAAGGTATGCAGCTAGGTACCGTAGGTAATGTAATTATTGAGGGGAGCAATCAACAAGCAGCAAGCAAGCAAAACAAGCGCCTTTGGCTTGTCCCGCGGTTCGTGTTTGGAAGATGAACAAGCCCACTTATAGAGTGGACGGTCGCAGTATGAGGCAAAATCAAGACCCCAGAATCTTTCAAACTCCAAACTGGCGGTAAAGGATTCAGAGAATGTCTATTTGCTAGAAATAGAGCAGGTGATGCATGCACGAATGCAACTGTCGCTTCTGGAGCGGGAAGCTGCAGACAATAAACGAGAAGCAATATACTTAGGGTACCTCCCTACCAAGCTACCTTGCCTAGAGCAGGTAGGTACACACAATACCTGATGAGGGGGGGAAAGAAACACACGAATAATAATGAATAACAAGCAGAATACAGTAAATTCCCTCTCGCCCGCTTTCCCCGTTTTGCTTTTTCGTTTCTGTGTTACCACGTATTATCGTATGCACACAAGCGCCCGAGAATGGGGATTCGGATGGGTCTACTGGTGGATACTGAGCCCAGGCCAGAATGCATCATGCCTGGTTGTCGATGGACTGGACCACTGTTGCGGTGTGGGACGAGCACCGATGATCGTTGTTTTGAAGTCGGGGACTCCTCAGTGCCTACCCAGGTAGTAAGTAGTAGCGCCGCTCCTGGTTTTCGACAACGCTGGGCCTCGCAAGGGAGGGGGGGTGCCTCATGCTCATGCCCGTGAGACAAGGGACACCGCTTGTGCACAGTTGCCAAAACGGGACAAGCTCGGCAGTGAATGACGGTTGGCATGATTGGAGAAATGACAATCCTTTAAACTTTGGAGAATCCTTCAGAAGACCGTCGCTCACAATTGACGTCGTTGATCAACAATATAGTGCTGTAAATCACGGACCCCTTGGAGAGGAAATAAATCTGCAATTCCAGAAAACCAAAAACCAAAACAAAAAATACTACTACTTACCGTTGGAACCAGCGAGTCATTATCCGTCGGTAGCAAATTGGTCAATAGGGCGAGCGGGCGCGACTTTTGACAACGTAGCCCTTTCCTCGGTCTTGTCCCATTTCCCACAATTCGCATCCAAGATTGGGCCTGGAGCTGCCACTGACTCGAGCTCTTTGATCCGGGGGGTACCTATGCGTTGGAAGCGCTTGAATGGTGAACGGTCAAAGCAGGAAAAATACCAAGATCATCATCTCTAGGCGACGACAGTGGATTGATTGTTCGCCCCCGCGTCCACAATAAACACAGTAGGTAGGTACATGATCATTTCGGCAGCTTTTTTGCCTAGTTTTGGGTCTTGATTGCTTGCATCTCTCCACAAAGAATGGCTGCCATTTACGTTTCTTGGTATCGGAGTTCATCGCCGATGCATGACGAAGATGTGGGCAAAGAGTGTCGTTGAAACTGTAACATTTCAACACTTGGACCGCTCCTTTACTTTGCAGCATGATACTGTACTGCATTTTGTCATATTTTTTGCCCTGCAGATCATTGAAGTAAGGCAGAAACCTAATGTAAACTGATCTCATCAAGACGCAGGCTTGCTTTTGCTTGCTGCAAGCTCCGTAGGCAAGCAAGTTGGCAATCTGCTGTTTGGTAGACGTACCTGATGTAAGGCAAGGTTGACCTGGGCAGATGAAAAAATAAAAATACAAAAATCATTGCGGCTCGCATTGCCGCAGGTCTAATATACTTTATATTAGTCAGTACCATACTATTATGGCTTGAGAATTGTCTGCTTTTGCTGATGAAATCTGGTAGTATACTTATCTATCTAAATTCACCAAGGTACTTGCTTGCCTAGGCAATATCTTACTTTCCTGCCTACCTAGTTGTCTGAACATTCCTACTCTACTTGCCTGCATACAGTACATAATGTACAGAATGATAGAATATATTAAAATACTTAGATGACGGTCAATTTAATTTTTTTTTTTTTTTTTGCATCGGTCAAGGTATGTACTATAGTGCCAGTTGATGCATCCGCTCTTGACATTGGCAATGAGGTACATAGTTCGTACTACAGTAACATCTCGATTGTGATTGGTTGGCCTCACTTCCTTATCTCTGGCCAATGTCATCTCATTGGCTCATTATCCCGGCCCGTTCTTGAGTGGTCCCAACTGGGGTAAACAAGCCGGGATGACGTTGCGGGTGCGATTCCGCAGTGTCTGTCGAACTCAGTCGAATTGACAACTGCGAATTTGAATTTGTGAGCAGGGTGTGCACGGTGGCTAACTGACCTGATGTTCCTTGCAATCCCAGCAATTCGTAACCTCCAATTAGAACAGAGTGCATTGTATGTCGGTCATTCCGCGCGCCACCCAATTTCAGGGGACCAACTACCAAAGTACAAGTAGGCTAATCCTTACCAGATACACGCGATCAACAGAACAAGCAAGACCTCGATACCAGACCCAATGCGGATACCATAAAGAGCACCTGCAGCAATGCGGAATAAAATAAGAGAGAGACTAGAGAGGGACGGAACTGATCACGCAGGTAGTGCTTCTGGCCTAGACCAGGCTTGCCTAAGCTATTTCTTGCCTGCAGCCGAGGCTCTTCACGAGATGGAGAATTGGACCTGAACCTGGCTTGATTCGTCGATCCAAAAGGTCGTCTGCTTGGAGCCAGACCTGCCGAATTAATTGGCGGGGCGGGCGGTTTTGGAACCGGTTGTTCATTCATCCAGACCCTTGTTGCTGGGCCCTTGTAGAAAACACATCCTCGGAACTGCACTTCGGAATGTCTCTGATTGGCCAGCGTTCTCTCCTCGGAAATAATAACAAAATGAAGCAGGTATCCTACCAAGATCTACCCAGTCTTGCTACCTACCTCTACATACTGTAGTATCAACTGCCAAATGCTACCTACCGTAAGCTAATTACCTGCCTACTTTACGTCTTGCAAGGTCTTGGTACCGGTGAATATTATTATTATCTTGCCGTACTATCCATAGCCCAGTAAAGAAAAAGAACAAAAGAACAGTCTTTTTCCAGGGTCCCGTTCATGTCACCGAACAGGTACCCGCATTTGCATATTCTGGCAAAAAAACGCATTTTTGACATGTCTCCAAATTGTCACCAATCTAAACTCCAAAACCTCTCCACATACATCGGCACCGCCGCACCTACCGCCTCCGCCTCTCGCTTAAGCAGAACAACTGCCTGGATCCTCTTTTGGGCTACGCGCGACATCGCCTGTCTTGGCTTTTTTTTTTTTGTGCTCAAATATCCGGAGAGGGGTGAAAAATGAGGGGTCCTTCTGTAGGGGCCATGTGCATCCACATACGCGTCGCGAGGCGAACATAGAAAAGAGAAGAAGCAAAACAAAATACACAAATCAAAGGGCACGAGACCAGCAGGACCAGATCTGGCTTACTGGATCCATCAACCCCAGAGGCAAGTTTGCGGTGGCGATGCAAGGAGTACCATAGTTGGTCGCTATAGTGCAAAAGTATCTAGTAATAATACAAACGCAAGGCAAAATATACCGTCTGTCTTGACCAGTAGAGACTGACCCCTCCAAAAACCACAGCCCCCAATGAGAACCTCGACAGGGATATACTGCCTTTTCTGCTACACACCGCCTCTCCCTATCCTAAAAAGCCTCACACCGTCCCCGACGCCGTCGTAGGCTCCCGGCCGCCCTCAACCCAGCGCCCACTCTTGCCACCGTCCTTGAGCACCACCCGTAGACCCTCGATCCGCATCCCCTTGTCCACCGCCTTGCACATGTCGTAGACCGTCAGGGCCGCCGTGCTGGCCGCCGTGAGCGCCTCCATCTCGACGCCCGTCTTGCCGTCGCACTCGACCGTCGCGCTGACCTCGACGACCGCAGCCTCGTCGTCTCCTCCCGAAGGGTCCGAGACGGCGAGGTCGACACTCACGCGCGAGATGGGGATCGGGTGGCAGAGCGGGATGAGGTCCGACGTCTTCTTGGACGCCATTATGCCTGCCACGCGCGCCACGCCCAGCACGTCTCCCTTCTTCACCTGGTTCTCCCGGATCAGCCGCGCCGCCGTCGGGTCGCTGAAGACGACCGTGCACGCCGCCGTCGCGACGCGTGAGGTTACCGCCTTGGCCGCGATGGACACCATGTGCGCGGCGCCAGATTCGGAAACGTGTGTGAGTGTCGGAACAGGCGGGCGTGGTTTGCTGGATGGGTGGCCGTTCTCGTCCTTGTCCAGCTTTCGCGCTGTCGTCGTGAACCGCCTCACCGTCTGCCAGGACACGTCTCTAGCAGACGCGCCTGTGGCTCTGGTAGGTCCTAGCAGTTCCCATGGGATACTGTGGCTGTTTCTCCACAGCCCCCGAGATTGCATTATTGATTTGTTATATGAGTAGTTGGTATGTTGTTGTTGTAGCATGGTATCTACATGAAAAACTAATTTAGCCACAATCGTGATGCCGCCCATAATCCAATATATGCATCTCCGATAAGGGGGTCAGATAACAAAAAATCCAAATCGATATTATCGTCAAGTCGTAATCATCACATACACAACCAGACGCCAGTTCTATTGATGCAAACCCTGGAATCCAATATTGAACTTGACTGTCCTCGATTTAACCAAAATAATAAAAACCAAACGGGCATCTTGAAACTTGGAAATGGGAAGACGGCATTATTTCGCTACCCACCGATTAAAATCATTGGTCTGTTTTTCATGTGCTCGAGCTGGCCAATCCCGGCGTGCTTCGACTTCTTGCGCTTCACTGCCATTCCGATCAAATCGAGCAGTTCGTGGGAGTTTGGAATGACGATGGGCATCGATGAGGTGTCGATGACCGTGGTTTCACTCGCCGACTCTCGTGCCTCCAACATCTGTTCAACAGCAGCCTCGTGCAGCCTTTCGATGGCAGCTTCGTCAATAGGCTCACCCTCATTCGCCTGCCTCAACAAATCCCGTAGTGAGACTTCTGCATCACCAAACAAGCACACTTTGAGGTTTCCATCACTCGTGATCCTCAGCCTGTTGCATGTGCCACAAAAGTTGTGCGTCATGCTCGTGATGAAGCCAACCTTTCCCCTGAACCCAGGCACCTGGAACGTCTTGCTCGTGTCGTTCTTGTGGCCCTTGAGGCGCTCCAGGTCCGGGTGGACTTCGCGGATCCGGTCCAGCATCTCTTCGTAGCTAAACATCTTGCCCTTGCTCCACCGGTTGCCATCAAAGGGCATGTACTCGATGAAGCGAACCTCGATGTCCTGGTCGCGCGTCATCTCGACGAAAGGGATGATCTCCTGATCGTTCATGCCGCGCATCACGACGCAGTTGATCTTGAGCTTCACCTGCGGGCCGCCGCGCTCGTTTATCTCGAGGATTCGGGAAATGCTGCGCTTGACCGCCTCGAGGCCGTCACGCCGCGTCATGATCCGGTACAGATTCGGGTCGAGCGTGTCCAGGCTGAGGTTCACCCCGGTGAGGCCGGCCTCCACCATGGGGTCCAGCTTGCGATGCAAGGCGATGCCATTGGTGGTGAGGCAGAGCTCGCGCAGGCCGTGGGGCCGCAGGTCACCTATGCGGCGCATCAGGGGCACAATGTCTCGGCGCACTGTAGGCTCCCCGCCCGTGAGACGGATCTTCGTGACGCCCTGTGAGACGAAGACCGATGACAGGAGGACGATCTCCGGGGTTGTGAGCAGATCGCGATCCGGGGACAGCGGCACCCCTTCCTCAGGCATGCAGTATAGACATCGCAGGTTGCATCTTTCCGTCAGCGAGATACGGAGATAGTCGTGCTGTCGGTTGAAGGTATCTGTGAGGAAGTCGGAAAACGGCTTGGCGTTCCTTATTGCTTCTTTGCGGGACGGCAGAGTGGCGGGGCCTGTGAATGAATCGGGATGGTCACTTCTGCTCGAGCGCTGATCTGCGGTGGTGGCAGTTGTCGCAACCGATTTGGCGATTTCGTGATGGCCGAGACAGAGCTTGAAGGTTGGGCTGGGCGCAGTCAGAAGATTGGCTGGGGTCCGGGACCGTTGCCGTAAATGACGTAGCACAGCGGCCCGGTGCATGATTGTTTGTCGGGGGGACGTGTTTGCGCCCAGCTTTGTCCGAGCTGCTTGCTAGATCTCTTGGTCTATATCTGGCGATAATCCATTTTCAAGTCTTGATCTTTTGCTAACAAGACCTGGGTTGAACTCGGTCTCGTGACGTGTTGAAATATGTAGAAGACGACGAGGTGATCCCCTCCAGGGTCTACTGTTCTAGACCAATGTACCTACGGAGATATGTAAGCGCCACTCTTGGTCTCGGACGCAAATCGGAGAATGACTAAGCTTAGACCTGGCAAGAGTTTCTTTGCGACAATGTGGCGAGGGCCGATTAGCTACTGCAGTATCATCCATGGGGCAAAGGTGAGTAGCGCCACAACCGTAAAAAAACCGTTGTGGCAGACGCCAGGAGCTTAGTTTACCTAGGACGTTTTGTTTAGCAGCCACTTTCAGTAGTTCAGGGGTCACTTTCAAGTCCGACAAAGTATCAATACAGACAGAAACACTAACGCTCATCCCGCCAACGGTGTCTACTTGCCTAAGGTAGGCACCTATATATCCAAATTAATTTACCCATTTTTACGGGTAACAAAACACAGTGCGGACGCGGACGGTGTACAGTAAATGTGACTTCTGATTATTGAAAGTGTCTGCTTGCTACTGCATAAGGTCCCTTAAGGGTCTTTCTCTAGCAGGTGCGACCCCAACAGGGTTGGGGGTTGGGGTTATTCATCTATAATGTCCTATAATGTCAATAGCCTGCCCCACCTTGCTCACGAAGCTTCCTGCAGTACCACGATATCTCTAGCTCAAATGAAAACTGATCAAGAAAAAGTCATCTTTTTTCTCGAGGCTTCATCAGCAAGGTGGCATTTACCGGGTAATTCACGGGTAACAAGGACCCAGGGCCATTGATTCCGCTACACTTCTC
>JAVHJQ010006934.1:6772-19337 GCA_031306095.1 Pyricularia sp. CD86 | reverse complement strand
CTTCGCAACAGCTCTTCCACCCTGCAGAAATGCACTGGGAGCTTGACGACATGTCCTGGCCACCCACACCACAAGATCAGAGGGGCAATTTGATAGCAATCTGACCCAAAATAGTTGGTTTTTTATTTTCTTTCTCTTTGTCAAAGCCGTGTCATGGTTCTCGAGCTTGTGTTTGTTTTTGTTGTTTTGGCCTTTGCGCTAGCTCCTTGGCCTTGTCTTTTCTCGCTTCATTTCGTTTTACGTGTCCTACGCGGGGGGATAGGGCTTGTCATGTATTTTGATGACGGCCGATTTGCTATATCTCTAAAAAACCTAGTTGCCAAGACACAAGTCATGCCTCAAGCGAGGAGCTTGACTAATGCCTTGGTGAAGGTTGTTTCAAAATATTGACAACCGATCTCGGGGATATTTTGAGTTTTCATATCTACGTGGATACACCAGGAGCCACTACCCTAGAATATCTCGAGTGTTCGTGTCTGCAAAGAAAGCTTTTAAGTAGTAGTAGGGACAATAACCTTGAGACTTGCGGTCGGAGCATGTATCTAGGGTGGCTTCCACCCACCGTAGGCAAATATAGAGGCCATACCCCATATGCTCCGAGCTGGTTCAAACATCTCATTCAGACGGCAATTCACTTCCACACGAAGCTGTTAAGGTGCTACAACATTCAGTCAAGCCACGCTCTACCCAGATCGTTTCCTCGTAACGCCACGACCAGATGAAACCGACGTAGCCAGACCACATTTAAGCAAATAAAAAACCTCATGTACAGCTTGGACATCATTGCATTTTGTTCCCCCTTCCTTTTTTTCAATGCCGTCCCTGGTATGATTGAGGGAGAATAAACCCTTTCCCCGTCCATCACAAACCGTTCCATGTTGCGTTAAACTGCTCGAAAATGTAGTAAAAAAGAGAAAACAGACCCAGGCGAAGAGCTCATTGGCGATACTAAGAAAAAGGACCCAAAACCGATTACTCCGAATGCAGGCCGCCAGTCCGTCATCATTCAGTGAAGAGAAGACTGCCTTTGTGATTCTAAGGTTTTCCCCTCGAGAGTTTTTGTGTGTTGCATGCCTCGGTTCCGTCCCCTTCACTCCTCGGCCTCGCCGGCAAGGGCGTTCCTCTTGGCCGCCTGCCTCTCCAACTTCCTCTCGCGGGCAGCCTTGGTCTTTGCACGCTTGGCGTCCATCTCGTCCTTGAGCAGCCTCTCGCGCTGCTTCTCAGCCTTGGCACGGTGGATCTGTAGAAAGGATCATGTTAGCATTTCAGTCTTGGTCCAGGTGGTGCATTGGCACCCAGGCTTCTTGTTTTGTTTGTAATTTTCTGAGGGAAAACGAAAAGATGTCACATACGTGCTCAACAAGCGCACGCTTGTGCTTGAAGGTGTTACCCTTGGCGGAGTGGTAAAGCTCGTGGTAAAGGTGCTTGTCAATCTTGCCGCTGGCGCGGTACTTGACGAGCAACCGACGGAGAACCCGCTGGCGGCGCATCCAAACGACCTGACTGTGAATCGGATAGCAAAGTTAGCCGATTATTCCAATTCCGGCTCACTTGGAGACACCATCGCCATATCTGGCAGACTCTTAAAAGTCCATCCCCAGAAACCAATCATCCCATCTCATCTCCTCCCGGGGTTTTATAAAAACATACGTTGGCATACGGGCATCTGCGGTACCCTTGCGCTTTCCGAAACCACGGTGCCGGCCGATCCGTCGGGCGAGGTTAAGCTCCCGAGCGCGTGCTCTTGAGTGCATGGTGACTGGCTTCTTGATGATAAGGCCATCCTGGACGAGCTTGCGGATGGTCTGGCGGGAGTTGGCGTTGCTGATCTCGGACACCTCGTTGGGGTCCAGCCAGATCTTGTTCTTGCCACAGTCCAGAACGGACGCGGCAAGGCGCTTCTGAGTCGTCAGGTTGACCCTACATGGCAAAGAAAAAAAACAAGCAACCGTTAGTCCCTTGATCCAAATATTTTCTCCCGTGATGATTTTGTTGATGATGGCGTCGTTTTTTTTGGTGGTGCAGAAACACCGCTGGTCGGAGGAGCGGGGGCGTATGTAAAAATCGGTATAGACTCTGGTGGTTTCTTGCTCGTCTCTCCGGTCGCTCGTGGACCGTTCAACAGTCCCAAATAGCCCTCTTCCGTCTCCCGTCTCCTCTTCGTGGTCGTGTGGGAAGCAATCAATCGCGAGGATATTCACTCACATCTTGAATACTTTGCTGGGTGGATGGCCGCTGCCGGGGTTGTCGTCGGGATGGGTGATTGAAGTGTAAAAAAGTCACCTTTCGTCGATTGAGGGAAGACACACTCTCTCAATGTTGCAGGTTGTGGGCATTCGAAACCCCCCAAAGCCCGCTAGCCCCAATCGGGAGGAGGGCTATTGACTAAGCGGTGGTGGGGTACTTCGAGCACGTGACATTGAATCTAATTCCTTGTCGGCGGATATGAGATAGGAATGTGGTTCTCGATCGACAGATTGCATCAAGTCGTCATCGGTATTATATTTATTTGACCAGACAAATAGATGATGCACGTGCTGCGTATTTCAGAGGTGATGGAGGGGTTCGTCGGTACTATGTTGTATTCCTTACTTGATGTATAACGGTGCTGCATCTCCAGTCATATTACGATAGTAGATTTTTTCCTAGAGGCTCTTCTGCAGGCAGTCTATCATCTCCTTCTGCTGAAAGCAAAGTTACGCTTTCTCGATCCCGAATCAAAGCGTAGAAGTTGTGTTCGTATTTGCATTAAGTCTACACATAAAAGAATTAATTTGGGTATTGTATTTGTTGCTTCAGTCGTGTCGATTCGTTTACTCAGTGGCCCTGTATTGCCATAATCACGAGGCTCCCAACCCATTAATCACCCCCACAACGCAACTTTAATCAAAGAACCTGAGAATCTCTCGAATCTCGCCCATTCCCAACGCGCCTTTGGGATAACAGATAAAGACCGCTTCTCCAACAACGCCGAACTTTTCCCTGAATTCCTTCTTCCGCGATAGCCCGGTTCCCTTCACAAACGCATCGTACACCCTGGTCAGGACCTTTGTCTTTGCCCCGCCGATATGTGCAACAGGAACCAACTTATCCGACGCGTCCGCCCCAAAGGTCGCAGGGCTACCCGAAATTGACATGAGTGCAAGGTCCACCAGCGCCTCGATCGTACCGTTGGGTGCGGATGGCATGTCGAGCGCCCACTTGATCTGCCACCCATATCGGGGTGCTAGGCGATGCAGCACGACGAGGCCCAGCACCCGGCCATCACGCTCCGCCGCGAAATACCGCCGATGTTCCGCATCTACCCAAGGCCGGACCTCAGTCAGATGGACTTGCTTCTTGCCTTCGCGCGCCCGATGCCACTCCTCAATGGCCTTGTTCGCACGCTGCTTGAAGTTTTCGTCCTTTTCGGGTCGCACCTCGTGGAGCCGGATGCCCTCTCTTTGCACTCTGCGTGCGCTCCTCTGCGCTCCAGGCCGGCTTAGTCCACGGCGGGCATGATCATCTGCGGGAACGCGCTGCTCTTCGTTGCAGGTCATAGTGCGCCAGTTGTGCGGCTCATTGGCCAAAATGCGTTGGACTTCTTCGGATACGAGTAGCCAAACCGGTTTGCATTTCAGGGTGTTCTTGACGAAGTCTAGATAGGCACCGATGATCTCGGCATACTGTGATGGATCGCACAGTGGGTCGCCAGTCATAATGACGAGGTCTTTGCTCTGTCGAACGTATCCAACAGCTGCGCCCGTCGGTGGGTGCCTCCAGATCTGGAACCTGTCGTCGAGCCAAGAAGTATTGGTAGCGTCGCCATAATTGGCGATGAGCTTCTCCAACGGTGGATAATCTGTCTCGGCGCTAGATTTTGGGCTCATATCTGAGCATTCCATGCCGTGGTTGATTCCATCAGCGGTCACGGTGCCATGCAGACTATCTTTGGTGCCTGGTGGTGGTAACGCCGGTGCTGACTTGCGCCTCCGAGTGCTGGCCTCTGGATGAGGAAGTCCTGGAGGGCGGCTGGGCAAACTCTTGGGATCTCGGTGGAACGGGGCAGCATTTCGCACATCGCCCAGCTTCAGCATAAAAGTTATGATGCGCTCGAGACCAAGGCCGGCGCCTCCGTGTGGAGGAGCTCCGGACTCGAAGGCGGCAAGATATTCCTCCATGCCGTCCCCAGTTATTCCAGAGTCTGCCATGCTCTGACGCAGTTCGTCGTACTTGTGGATTCGTTGTCCACCCGTGCAGATTTCTTGGCCACGAACAAAGATATCAAACGAATTGGTCCATTTGGGGTCGCTGTCGTCCTTGTGGGTGTAAAAGGGCCGGGCGACAGCGGGAAACTTGTCCAAGATGAAGTAATCTGTTTTGTACTTTTCCTTGACAAGTTCACCCAACCTCATTTCGTCCCTCGTTGACAGATCATCCTCTTCGATATCCTGGTTCCCATCTTCCCTCAGCATCTGCAGCGCCTCGGGGAATGTGAGGATGGGAGTCTCTTCTAACCAAACAAGGTCCTCACTTGGCCAACGCTCTCGGATGATCTTCAGTTCCTCCATCTGGTGGACGGCGGCGAAGATGTTTTTGAGTACACGGTCAACCATGCGAATTATCTCATGATGACTTTGGTCTATGCACATCTCGATGTCCAATCCGGTGTATTCTGTCAGGTGCCGGTGAGTGTTGGAATTCTCGGCGCGGAAGACAGGCCCGACCTGTTTGGTTTTGTCAGCGGGTTACTTCATGGTAGGTTTTGCGGGGGATGTATGGGGTTCTCATACCTCGTACACGCGCTTGAAGTCGGCAGAGATGGCCATCTGCTTGGAGAGCTGGGGACTCTGTGCAAGGTAGGCGCTGCGACCAAAATAATTAACCTTGAAAACCTCGGCGCCACTCTCGGTAGCTCCCGCCATGATCTTTGGTGTCTGTATCTCGACAAAATCTTGCTGATCGAGCGTCCAGCGGAAAGTGCGCGTGACGGCTGCGCGGACCCTAAACAGGGCTTGGTTGGCCGAGTGGCGCAGGTCAACCACCCGGTTCGTCAGTCGGGGGTGCAGCGACTCGGGTGGTTGATAGTTGCTGAAGGGGAGGTTCTTGGCTGGTGCAACCAAGTGGATCGTGTCGATAAGGACCTCGAGGTCCGGGTGGGTCGCAGACCTTACAGGCTCCTTGGGACATTGTAGATGTCCGGTGATCTGTACGATGCTCTCGGGATGCAGCCGCTGCGCCCACTTGACCATCTCGGGAGGACCTTGAAGGACTCCCTGTATAGAGTGAGTCTGGTCCCGGAGCAGGAGGAAGTCAAGGGCCTTGGAGATGTCGCGCTGGTGATGTATCCGAGCGCGGAACGTTATCTCGGATCCAACAGGGAGCGTCACGAGTTGGGCGATGGGCGTCAGCTCCCTGAAGACGACATCTTCGCCGAAGCGAGCACGTGTGGCTTCATCCAGATGCTCGCGAGCCTTCAGATCCTCGCTCCGGCGCCTTGCATCGATGAGTTCCTGCTCCTGCAAGCGGCGCTCGAGCTTGTCGGCTTCCTTCCGCGCCTTCCTTTCCAAGCTGTCACTGCGGTAGGAATCATCATCGCTGGAGCGATGCCCTCGTGACTTGGATCTGGGCGAGGTCTGGGAACTGGTTCTTGTGTGGCATGCGACTGGGGATTGAACTGGGGTGGAGGTTCGAGAGGTGGCCTTACGAATCGGCCCAGTGATGAGCTCGGTCAAGTTGTGATTGTGAACCATCTTGGTTTGGCCGGCCTTGGAAAAGGCGAGAAATTGAGAGAAGAGGCCACTGATATTGATGGACTTGTTTTCTGCAGCTTTTGCGTCTGTTTTTATGCCTGTACAAAGTAGAGGTGAGTGTGATTTACGTGCAGTATACATAGTGTCATTCTAGGTTGTCTTGGTGGAGACGACGTAAGAGGATAGGGAAGGTCTGCATGCAGGTCGCCAAGAGATGGTGGGCCATGTCCGCTCAAATACTATGGTATGCAATGCTTAAGGTAGTCAGGTCTGGAAAAAAGGTACAAACAAAATTGGATGAGTAAAAGACCGAAGAAAGCACAGCCAACGAGCAATCCGGTATTTCCGGCATACCTCCTAGGTACCTTGGTTTACTCATGCGCAATTGACAGCTCCGGTATATGGTACGCGGTCCGAGGAAGAGGGGACTTGGCGTATTCGTGCAGATCCAAGTGCACGTGCTGGATCGAAGTTGGAGAAGATTCTGGCTAGCATCACTGGATGAAGCCGCGGCGGAACCTGTTTGTCCCGTCCATCTACTAGTGGTGGTACAGTAACAAAAAGAGAGAAGAAGCATCTCCCATCCGATCTTGGGCTTGAGTTGGGTTGAGCTACCCCGGCTTGCCCGGTTGCTCGATGTGGTCCAGGGGATCCTAGGATGAGGTAGGAATGACGCAAATGAAGCATGCGGTTCTCATTTTGGAAGTACATCGAGATCGATGGGGCTTGGGGGGGTCCAGCGTAGGTAGGAAGGGTATTCTTGGTATTCAAACAAACACAGACAAATAAATAATTAGATGCTGTGCTGTATTTGTGAGATGGCCAAGCAAGCCAAGGCATGAAGTACCTAGGCGATAACAAGCCAATGTTCAAAGACTAAGCCCTTGTACTGTGCTAAGTATAGCGGCTTCCTATGGATAGTTCACAGGAAGCGGCTCTGACGGTAGCCGTCCTAGGTGAGATGAGATGGTTGCATCATTTACCTAGGTTTGTAGGAAAAAGATGTAGGGGCACACAGGTTTGAAATCAATATCACTCGTACTGTGTGGTGATTGGAAGAAGCATTGAGAAAGTTACGCGTCAGGTTCTTTTTGAGAGTTCCACGTAATAAAGGCGGGTGGGTCCTTCTTTCTTGGCCTTGGTTTGGCGTGCGTACTGTGTGGTCGACCGTGTGCGCAGGCAGTCTTTGGTGGTCACTTGGCAGCACCTGCCAGTCGTCTCTAACCCACCAGATTCTTCTGGATCCAGCAAGAAATATGGAGCCGTGGCAACGAAACAAGCAATTTGAGCTGATCTCCATGACGTCTAACACTGCCCATGTTTCCAACGTTGCAACGAAGCCGAAGCCGCGGGCGTATCTGCTTTGAAGTGGTACCTGGTCCAATCAATCCCTGTGTAAGCTGCCGGTCTTCCTTACAGGTCTGAGTATGATCGTGGCCCAGCTTTGCAATTCAATATTTGCCTCAGCTACAGGACTCGTTTCAATCATGTCAGATTACGGCTAGAACACCACATATGCCGTTTATCCGATATTAGCGACGAAACAAAGACTTGCCTGTCGTATCTACCCAACCTATCGTCCCGCCCACCTATTGACTACTAGAATTAGACTGATCGTGTAATTTTAGTGAGGTGATAACTTCATTTCCTAGTGTATCAGGGGGGTATCTTTTTTATTTTTCTTTTTCTTTTCTATTTTAGTAACACTTAAATGGGTTCAACTGCGCCCGTGACCGCTACCAGTCCACCAGAGGATGGTGACACAACCGACGAATATGTGAATCCCTTGGACCAAAGTCCTCGTTGGGCCCTGGCCACGAGAGCATTTGCAATACGATCTGGTGCTAGCCTGGGCTTTGGTCTTTCACATGTTTGGGCTCCGCCGGAGCTGGCGCCCTCCAAAGTTATATGGCTCGATGCTCTCTTGGGAGACTGGAAGGCGAAGAAGGCTATTCGCGTCGACGTCTGGGAGCCTCCCCCACCGCTTCCAAACACGGACAAGCCAAACTTTTCGTCCACCTCGGAGTCTTCTGCTTCGGATTTGCTTGCGCTAGCAGCTCCAAATGTCGTCGTCAAGACCCCAACGGACGAAGTAGACGATAATGCTAGCATCAAATCAGGGTGCAGCAGCGCCCTATCAAGAAGCAGCACAAGGAGCAGCAACTCCAAATTGGGCACTTCTAAGAGGCCAAGGATTCACAAAATGGCCAGCAACTTGAGTTCCAGAAGCTCAAGGTCACTGGCCAGCATCCGGTCCCGATTATCGAGAAGTAATACCGCCTCTGGATTATCTTTGGACTCGATCCCCAGACGACCCCTCGTCATCAACTTCCACGGCGGCGGCTTCGTGGTCGGCGAAGGCACGGACGACTCGCGGTGGTGCGCAGCCGTTGCAAAATCCCTGAACGCCGTCGTCTTTTCTGTGAGCTACCGCCTGGCTCCGGGGTATCCATTTCCCAACCCCGTAGAAGACTGTGCCTCCGCCATAGTGCAGATATGCTCTCAGGATATGGCGTCTCAGTACGGTGTTGATACCTCACGCGTGGTTCTCTCAGGCTTCTCAGCCGGCGGAAACCTCGCTCTTGCCAGCTGGGTGGCCCTCCAGGACCCGGCCCGCTGGGGCTACGAATCGGTTCTGCCTTCGCCGCCTCTGGAGATGGCTGGCCTAGCTCTCTTTTATCCTTTGCTAGACTGGACCGTCGCCCGAGACACAAAGCGGCAGCGCTGCGAGCGTCCAGACCTCACACTCCCCAAAGGACTGACGGATTTGTTTGACGCATCTTACATCTACCCGCCCTTGCGGGGTAACAAGCGTGATGACCCGCGTCTTTCCCCAGGTCTCATGTCAGATCAAATGCTTCAGCAGCTCCCACCAGTGCACCTTTGCCTGTGCGAGTATGATATGCTCCTCTCCGAGGGTCTGACCTTCACAGAGAGGCTTAAGAGCCACGGAAGGATTGTCGAGACTCGTGTTGTCAAGGGCGAGAAGCACGCGTGGGACAAGCCGCCATTGTGGGCACCCAAGGAGAACGCTGCAGTCGAGTACGAGGCTGCGATTGAGTCGCTAAAGACTTGGATTGGGTTGGACTAGTTAATTGGATTGTTCTGCGACCTATAGAACGTATATAACTATACACATATATACCTCAAGTCACTAGAGCAGTTTTATAGAGCTGTTAGCTGAACGCCCTTCCTATTGTGGACCGGCTGGAATATGGGGTGTGGGGTTAATGTCTATGTATTTGCTACCGTTTCTAAATTTCTATATAATGCTAATTTTTTGCACTGTTAATCACTTTGGTGTTTCCATCACGGCTATTTTTAGTCCTTGTTCGTATTAGCTGAAGTTAAGGTACGTACGTGAAAACTATGGATAATCTTTTCGCCTCCTCCCAACTATTGAGCCATTTTATGCTTCATTTCCGTCCCCAGAGGAGCAACCTCCCCCACTCTGCTCCCGCTCTTGAGCAAAGTTCCGCGATAAACTCAACCGGTATCTTTTAGGGTTCTGGCCGAACTCGGTCTTGAAAATCTCTCAGATGGAGGGGGGTTCCTATAGCGAAAAATTCACAAGACGACAAATAGGACATTCGTGCTGATCATTGTATTCACGAGATTCTTTGGTGTAAAGACTTGGGACTCCCTGGCTTGGTAGTTCTTTCCTGCTAGCTTTCTTTTTTTCTTTTTTCGCTTGGTCTAGGCCACAGACATGAGGGCAAAGTTGTAGATGGGACTGCTAGGGTCTGGCAAAAAAAAGCTTGCATCAAGAGCGAAGGGAGGGCGGTGCCATGTTTCTTTGTGTGACCACTGGTAATGGGCTGTTCGGGGACGCTAGTCTGCCCACTGATGTTAGGTATTCAGTTTGAACAATCGGATTCCGGCGGGTCGTGGTTGAAGTTATCAGCCTATCGAGGTTTCTGTCCAGGAAGAGCTCGATTTGACATAATGTATTTATATATATGAGTCTCAAAATTCAAGCAAAGCTGAGCCACGCATGGTTCACGAGGTGAAACGAGTGTCGTATTTACTATATGGAAGGGTTAACGTAAAGTATACCTGACGGGGCATAGATTTGACTGATCGTGTGATCTTTTGGCCATTCTCGTCGATTTCGGCTGTATCTACTGCCGTATTCTTCTGGTTAACGTGGAACTCTTCCTCGTACGGGTCTATGCCCAGCCACCGGAGGGTGTTCGTGACGTCTGTCTCCATCGGCAGGTTGGAAAATTTCATGTCATTCGTGGTGAACGGCTTCTTGGTGTTCAGTGTGGCCCGCCTGATGGCCTCGGCGCGCGATAGGTTTTAACTTTTATACATGATTCCCTCGGCGAATTTTATTTACAAGGTCCGCAGGCGCGGCGTCCAGGAACGCTTCCGTTTCGGCTGCCGAGCTTTACCGAGTAGGCAAAAAGTAGGACCAAGAACCAGTGGGTATATTGGTGGTTTCTTCGATCTACAATCCAAGCGGAGTCGTCCGTCCAAAAGTAAACAGTCAACCTGTCAGCTCCATCGTGGAATGCAGAACCTCGGGCTTAAGCAGAATATTGTCACGAAGTTGATTGTTCGGACCAGTCACGCTCTCCTGCTCACCAGCGTTTGTGAGCCATTGGTCTATATATAATAGTAAAGTCTATCCTTGCGACGATGGGAGACTCTGTTTGCTGAGCCTCTGCCGATGGCAGCCCAGCCTGTATGTATGCATGCCGTGGAATAAACCAGGTTGGCTTCCGCCTCTTTTGTGCTGCTGATTTTTGCCAGTAGCGTCCCCCCAACTTCCTGCCCGGCCACTTCCATGTGCGTGTCGCCGTTGGCGGCGTCTGCGTTCTGTGCAGTACTAACGCCTGCGAGTTCGGGGCAGAGTAAAGAAGATCGATGTCCAGGCCCAAAAACAGGGATGCCTCTCTTTTGTTATATGTCTGTTGGTGAGAAGATCAAAGCTCCATGGTCGCTGTGCTGGAGGGCTGTATTGGTACTGCTAACCAGTCTTGTTACGAACAGGTTGTGACTGTCAATGGCCTCTTATATGACTCGGCCGTCTGTGATACTACCCTTATTGCCATCTGTAATCTGGAGTTTCTCCAGTTCTTCCATAAAGCCCTTGCCCATTCCAGATCTAATAAGATTCTGTTCAACATCAGATTCAGTGTTGGCATATCTTCAAGCAGCCTTATCCCGAGAGCATGAGGCT
The DNA here is from genome assembly GCA_031306095.1 of Pyricularia sp. CD86. Lineage (NCBI taxonomy): Eukaryota > Fungi > Ascomycota > Sordariomycetes > Magnaporthales > Pyriculariaceae > Pyricularia > Pyricularia sp. CD86. The sequence continues at coordinate 8,417 of JAVHJQ010006934.1, read as the reverse complement.
GTACGTGACCACAGGTGACGGGAAATCCGGTTGAGGTAACCTGAGGGCTGAATGTTATGACTCCCAGGCAAATGAGCCCCGGGATCTAGCACTTATATATATATTCGTAAAGAGGAGGAGAGTGCAGAGCTGTTCATCGATTTCTTCTGCCAGCAGGCATCTCTCTGTCTACTGCCTCGTCATCCGCCGGTTTGATACCCCTGAGCTTGCATAGAGCAGTAACAGCCTTGTGCATCAGTACATCCGGGCACCGCAGGTCGATACAGTTCGGTTGGTTCAAGACACGCTGAACATAGTAACGTTTGATGAATGCAAACCATGGCTTGTCGACACTGCCACTGCGGTAATAATGAACGTTCCCCGGGTGGTAGGAGAGATCATTTTCAATGATGTTACGTGCTCATCGAGTAGGTGAGTGGGGAAGATCATAGGGAGACAAGTTTCGGGCAGCGGCTGTCTCGCAACGTGATCCAGAGCAACATACTCCATTTCAATTAGATGCCCAGCTTTGCTGCCTATCTTCTTGATGATGTGGGTCTCATCGGGGATGATTCTAGCCCATTCCTGCCGGAACCCTCCCCAACCAGAGGGTGTGGTCCCCCAGCAGTTGTCTGAGGAGATGTGAGAAGCTGGTTTATCAGATTCCTTGTGTCTGAAGCTTGGTATGGTGAACTCCGTGGGTTGGAGATCCCCTTGAGGTGTCGTAATCTGCCGCCAGAAGATCTAGCCCTGGAATACATATATAGGTAGATATATAGATATACGCTCTCCGCAATCAGTGAAGAGCAGTATGGAGGTGAGCACCGCCTCAGAATATCCTCACCTGTTGCCGCTTGTAGTTTTTCCATCGGCCACTCGTGTAAATCCTTGCAAAAGGGGTCTACGAATAAAGAAAAAGCGAGATGTATCCCCCCAAACGTCGTTTTTCTCACTTTCTTGCGCACGCGTCAGAGTGGCAAGCACGGCTCACCGGTTCGTCCTGAATAAACAAGATGCCCCGTGTCATCTGGCTTGACACAGGTAGCTCTTGTCCTCTGATTGTGGGTGGACAAGACGGTGGTTGTCAAATACAAATGCCTGCTCTTCTAGATATTTGGCCAGTATGTCCCTAGGCAGACTCAACCAGCTACATGCCGTCTTTATGGTCCCATACGCTGCTGTTTTGTCCTCGTATTGCCCTGTTTCCTGGTGACGATCTCTTGGAACCCGAGCACAAATGTTGCGTAACCATTGGAGAGCCTGCATGATGCAAGATATTGATCCTTGCTTAGAGGTCATGTCCAAGGTTGCTGAGAACCTGAGCCAAGAAATTTGGACCCATCTCTATATCTGAGCGTGAGGTTAGTGACAGGCGGAGGCTGGCGTTGGTAGCAGACTTTTCTAGGAGCTTGATTTTCTGCGGAGCTGATCCCACTCGTATGTTGCTGAAAGTTGCCGGTCATCTCAGTCTTGGATCTCATCAGCTGTCGCCTCTCCCAAGCGAGAGGCGAGGAGCTCTCTGCCCATCCGACTGGCCATCTTAGAATCGCTGCACGGGGTGGTACGAGATCCTGATTTATATATAAAATCCTATAGAGCTGTCCAGAACATCAACATGCCCAGCAAAAAAGCGTCTTGCTTATCAACCAGCTTTTCTCCAGGAGGG
>JAVHJQ010006928.1:0-15109 GCA_031306095.1 Pyricularia sp. CD86 | reverse complement strand
CATTCAATCAAAGAAAACCTTATACACAAGGGTTTTATTCCCACTGCGTAACAACAGTGGGGTACCAAAGAGAAAAGAATAATGGAAACTAAGTGCCGACTCCGAACAAAAATTCGCTCATCATCCGGAATAAAGTATCGATCAAATCCGTAAAAAACTAAAAAAAAACTTAAAAAAAAATAGAGCCAAGCCAACGTGTCAAATCCAACAAGCGCCTTGCAAATGTACAGACGAGACAAGACAACCATGCAACAGCATAAACTCATTATGATGCCTGCTTCTTTGTAACCTCAGACTTGCCCGAACGAGATTGCAACTGCCGTAGCGTCGACGAACGCGAGACATGCGGAATGGGAATCGGCGTCGTCGATATAGGCCCCGTCCGCTGCTGGGTCGAGTTGTCCTACTTCCCCCCGCCAGCTGTCGGAGGGACCGCTGACGCTACTGCAGCTGTTGCTTGAGCAGTCACGGGAGCTGACGATGGCACGGGCACCGGAGTCTGCGGCGGCCTGGTGGCGGCCGCAGCAGCAGCGCCAGGAAGCTTGTTCTGTGGCGTGTGTGGCACGTGTGGAATAGGGACAGGGGTTTGCGATACTGGGCGTGGGGGCGCCGGCTGAGTTGTTGCCGCGGCAGTAGCAGCAGCACCCGGTTGTTGCGAGGGCGGCGCCGGAGATGCAGAATGACCCTGTGCCTTCTGGGAGAGAATTCGTTGCTGCTGCTGCGGTTGTTGTTGCGGTGGTCGTGCTTGTGGTGGCTGCACAGGACGCGTTGGCGCTGGCGCTGGCGCTGGCGCTGGCTTCGACTGCTGTTGTTGTGAATGTGGTGGTTGCTGTACCGGCGGTCGTGCTGGCTGCTGTTGCGCTGCCATTCGATGTTGCTGCTCCTTCACATTATAGTCGTGCAGTAGCGTGCTGAGAAGTTGTGCGTCATCTCTGGTACCAGGGTGCTCAGTATACACCTTCTTGATCACCTCCCATTCTTTCGGTTGCATCTCATTGGCCGATGGAGCACATAGCAACATTCGGGCCGTCGCGCTTTGAACAAGCTCAGGTCCCAGGATGCTGGTGGCGCGCGCAATTGCGGCTTGCGAGGGCGGTTGCGGGCCGGCAGCATGGAAGTTTGTCGCAGTGGCGTTACTAGCAGCAGGTGATGCCGTGCTCAACTGCTGAGCCGCCTGCTGTTGCTGCATCTGTTGCTGCTTTTGAGCAGCCAGAGCATGAGGTGTAAGAGGTACGTGCGAGAACTGCTGCGTCGTGTGTGGAAACGCCGGTCCGGCCGGGGCCGGTTGCTGCTGATGCTGAAATTGACCCCTCCCCAGACCGTTAGTCCCTGGTGAAGGAGACGCCATGGTGGATGGGAAACCTCCCTGCGGTGTGCTGGGCGACCAGGTCGGTGCCGATGTAGAGGAATGCCTAGGTTTGCTACCCATTGAGTTTGGCGTTGGCGTGCCTTGAGGTTGCGGGTGCGGGAAAGCTGCTCCCCGAGCCTGCTTCTCGCGGAGTTCCTGCAATTGTGCCGCCTGGTTTTGATAGACAAACACAGCGAGGAGCATGGGCTCTGTGCGCTTCTCGGGTATCTTGTTGTCCTCAAGATTGAGCATTATCTCGGGATAAGGCTGGTCGGGAAGAACCGGAATGAGGTATGTCGCCGTAATGCCAGGCTGAGGGTTGGTGACAGCGGCGTAGCGATTCCTTTGGACAAAATATGAAACAATCTTTGCAAAATCCGCTTTGCGATCGTCCCTTGCTGGATATACGCCTGTAACTATCACATCCATCTCGGACCTCCATCTCATGCCGCATAGGTAGGCTGACGTAGTCTCCTCGTCCAGACGACCATGGACGTGTAGCTTGGATGGAAAGACTTGACTCCACGGCTTGCCGTATGCGTTCAAAAGATTGCCACCACCCGCCCATCTCGATGTGACAGGAACGCTAGCCACGTTGGGCATGTCCAGTATTCCTCCCCAGACAACATCTGGGTCCGTCTCCTCGGTGGGAGAGTATCCATCCGACTCGGTCGCATCATCTCCCATCAACATCCTGTCGACATCAGGGTCGTGCACGGAACCCTTGGCCGGAGTCACAGCCTGCGATAGTCGTCGTCCCGGCTGTGATGGGGACTTCACCTGGGAAAACACTTTGTTTATATCGAAGCTTGGTGATCGGGCGCTTGATTGAGTGTCTATCATCATCTTTTCTCTGGCAGTCTGTGAAGGGCGACGAATATCCAAATCAGCTGGCAGCTCCACCTCCATGGCATCGCCTCCGGTTTGATCAGTAGGAGGTTGGTCATTGTCAACCGGGGCCGCTGGGCCAGAAACGGACTCGCGTATCCTTATTGGGGCGTTAGGCGTGTCATCAACGGCCGAGGAAGGTTCATCCTCGACTATTTCTTCACCCTTGTGAGTTTTTCTCATGCGGGGCCCATTATCACTGATCAAGATGCTCTGCTTCTCTGCACGTTTAAGCATCTCGGCCGTCTCTCGCTGGAGCTCCTTCGAGGCCATCTGATCCGTGGTCATAGTTGCCAAGATTGGAGGCGACAGAGTGCTTTCAAGTAATCCCTTGACAAGGTCTGTGTTAGACTTGAGGTTGAAGGCCAGAGTCTTGATTTGAGCAGCATATTTGCTGGTGTTGGCATGTGTGTCTTGCACAGCACGCTCAATCTGAATAGCAAGACGCTCCGCAACTTGTGCTCCCGTCGATCTCTCGGCCGGAGAGAAAACCTTCTTCTTCTCCAGGGCCGACAATGCGGTAGAAATACTTTTCCTGAGAGCCTTGGCTGTAGATTGCTGTGCAGCGGGTAGATCACTGATGGCAGCCGGTAAGTCCGTAGGAGGGTCGTACTTGACTTTTCGGCGAGGAGGTGATGGAGGCGGAGGAGCTGGGGCTGGAGCTGGAGCTGGAGCTGGAACTGGAGCTTGAGCCACAGCCGGTGCCGGTGCCGGTGCCGGTACTGAAGCAGGGGAGGGTTCGGTGGCTGGCTTGGCTGTTGTTGGCTCGGCACTGGCCTTGGGTTCCTCGGCCGGGACAGGTGCACTCTGGGTATCCGAAATCTTGCGTATTTTTGAGGCAGACCCCTGGGTTGCAAAAGTAATGTTAGCACAAGGTCAACACCATTCTTTCTAGGTTCAAGAATGGAAGAGACAAACCTTTTGTGTTTGGTCATCTGCCGGATCGCGCGCTTTACGTTTATTGCCGGCGGCGGACGCGGCAGCTTTAGGAGGCGCCTCCTTCTTTGCATCCGCTGCAGGCGCGGATGCGGGTGCAGGCGCAGGTGCAGGCGTAGGCGCGGGGGCGGGAGTCGGGGTCGGAACCGCCGCAGGAGCAGGAGATGGCTTTCCCTTGACACTAGCAGGAGTCCCAGCTCGTTCCTCTTTGGCAACCGGCTCCTTGGGGGCTTCACTCGCGCGCCTAGCCGCTGCAGCGGCGGCGGCGGCGGCGGCTGCTTTGGCCTTCTTTCCCTTCTTGGGCTTCTTGCTCGCCTCCTCAGCCTCCCTAGCCTTCTCCTCTTCGTACGCGCGGCGACGGTCGACCCACGGCTCCTCGCCGCGGGCGATGCCGTCGAGCAGCTCCTTGTGGTCAGCCGGACGGCATTGTTCGCAGAAGTATTTACTAGCTAGATCTTCCTCGAAAATGCTCAGGCCCATACACACGTTGTGTTGCCACGCGTCGCACGTCTCGCAGGCGATCCACGGCTCGTTGGGGTCGGCGTTGTCCTGGTCTGTAGCGCCGCACACGCAGCGGATGATCTCCTCGGGCTCCTCCTGCTTCTCTTCCTTCTTCTTGCGCCCGCGCTTTTTGGGCTGTTCTGGCGGTTGGTCGAGCTGGTCGAGGGCTTTGTGTTGGCCCTTGGTGCTGCGCACCGATCGGCGGGGTTCAGCTTCTGCTTTGGAGACGACCATGTTAGTAAATGGCATCCATCTCGTCGAACATGAGGCTGACTTGAGTATCTAGACTCAAGACCCGCACCGTTGTCTATCGCGACCGTTGGGAATGGTGTCCTAGGCCAATGTGTGTCGGGAAGCTTACCAGACATGGTAGTTGAGCTACCTCTAAGTAGATGACGTCCGGGTCCTCGAAAGGCGGAGATAGTCCATAAAATGCTTTTCTGATCTGATCGACTGATTGACTACTGAGGAAGGCTCAATTCACGAACGCAAAGAGGGCATAGAAGATAAAAAATTGGTCACGGTCCAAGCAGCTCAACCTGATGATGGATGGTAGTGGCACCAGACACGACCGGAGCGGGGAAGGCGACGGAATGGAAGCTCGCTCCTCCACAGCCAATTCGCGCAAGTCAACCGTGCTGCCAAATTCAAATCAAACACCTGCTCAGGGCCAAATTGAATCCCGAAAAAGCTATCAGAACCCAGTTGACTTTTGAAAGTATGAAATCACGTCCAAATCCCTCCAATTCTGGGTGTTGTTGTGTGGGGTTGGGTATGCGTGAACAGCTAAGAGCCGACGCGTTGAGGAAATTTGAGGTGGTGGGTTACGCCGAATGGGCGGCTGGCGCGTGGTGACTGATGTAGTGTAGCTAGCTCAACAGCGGCAACCCAAGGGTTTCGAGCTCGACCTAGATGGAACGACGTAGGAAAATGGGATTGAAAAATGTATATTCAGAGTCGCCCACACCCGGCGACAGCTTTCATGAGCTTGACAACAGTCAGAGGTCCCAGATATGTTGCAATTCGTGGGGTTGGTTGTCGAGTCCAACGTGACTGACTGATCATCGTTGATGCGGAGGAAGTTGAGGGCTCTAGAAAGTGGGCGGCGGAGAGAGAGATAACGACGGATAAGTACCGAGACGCCACACAAATTTGCTGACCTAAGCGATGGAACCGTCTTTATCGTCTTTATCAGCTCGTTGTGGCCTGACAAGCAAGGCCCACATTCAGAAATAGCTGTGGTCTTTGGTGAGGGAGCGTCAGTCAAAGGTGGAGCAACAAGCTCAACTCGTGCTAACGAACTGTACGTACGTGCGTGTGCTTGATTGCCTGGAGCTCTCCGCCATACGCCCGCCTAAACCTACGCCGCCTTTCGCGTGTGTTGGAACAAGTCCATATTCCCAGCATCCAACCATCAGCAAACCACCTACCCCACGAACAGCATACTCCTCCACTGTAGTCGAGAAACAGGAATTCTCTCTTTTTTTACTCTGATCTCATCCACAATGTCTCGCAGATACGATTCCAGGGTAGGTCAACCTACTTCCTTCCCCCTCCCCTTCCATTTGGGTATATCAACAACTCTGGGGTATCTACCTACAATATCAACCCACCAACAATAAATCCACATGCATCCCAAGCTTAGCAACCAGGTCCCGAAACAAAAACTTACTAACGCAAACCATCTGCCAACCATAGACAACAATCTTCTCCCCAGAAGGCCGCCTCTACCAAGTCGAGTATGCCCTCGAAGCCATCTCCCACGCCGGCACCGCCATCGGCATCCTGGCCAAGGACGGCATAGTCTTGGCCGCCGAGCGAAAAGTGACCTCGAAGCTCTTGGAGCAAGACACGTCTGCGGAGAAGCTGTACATTCTCAACGACAACATGATCTGCGCCGTAGCCGGCATGACCGCCGACGCCAACATCCTCATCAACTTCGCCCGCCAAAACGCCCAGCGCTACCTGCTTACCTACAATGAGGACATACCCTGCGAGCAGCTCGTCCGTCGCCTGTGCGATCTCAAGCAGGGCTACACCCAGCACGGAGGTCTGAGGCCCTTTGGAGTATCCTTCATCTACGCTGGCTGGGACCCCCAGCGCCAGTTCCAGCTCTACCTCAGCAACCCCTCGGGTAACTATGGCGGTTGGAAGGCCACCAGCGTCGGCGCCAACAATGCGAGCGCCCAGAGCTTGCTCAAGCAGGACTACAAGGAAGACTGCAGTCTGAAGGAGGCATGTGGGATGGCCGTCAAGGTCTTGAGCAAGACGATGGATTCCACCAAGTTGAGCAGTGAGAAGAGTACGTGTCTGCATCTGGTCTTTAGACCGTCTACACCCACCCTAACGACAAGCGACTTTAATATGCTAACACAACCCCTCCCTTTCAGTCGAGTTCGCCACTGTTGGCCAGACCAAAGACGGCAAGGTCTACCACAGGCTATGGAGCGCAGACGAGATCACGGCGTTATTGAAGGAGCATGACTTGGCGAAGGATGACAGCACGGATGACAAATAAACGTGAAAATTACGGTTTGTCGAGCGGATGATTACATGATGGAAGTATTGGGATTTCAAATCTTTAGACAGACAGCACAGCACCAATGGGGTGGGTGGGCCAACAACACAATGCGAAACCCGGGACTGCAAGATGTCTTGCAAGTAAACGCAAACAGGCCTGTACTGTACCATTTGTACTAATATAACCAAGGCATGGACGACAAGAGCATTTTTGAGGCAGACTGATGCTCGTTGCGTGACATTCCATCATCTCTCCATGATCCTCATCTCGTACCCACCACTGAATCCCGCAGAACTACCACCGCCTCCCCTGACAGCACTCTCCTCGTCCCTCCGCATCCTGGCATACCCCTTCCCCCGATCCTCCACGGCCCCTGGGCTAGGCCACGGCTCCGAACACCGGTAGCTCCCCAACCTCGGCCAGTACCGCCGGTAGCTCCAGTACGTAACCACGGACCCGAGCAGCGCGCCCGTGCAAACGTCGTAGACATCATGCCTGTAATCCTGACACCTGCTGATGGCGATCATGGTCGCTCCGAGCAGGGGGATCATGCAGAACAGTGCCGCTCCCAACCCCCTCCCGTGCGCCGTCGACACCACCCTCTCCATCTTGCCAGCACTGCTGCCGTCCTCCTCCCCATCCCTCTCCCCGTCGTACGCAAAGATCCTAAGCTGCCCGGCCAGGAAGAGCGCCGTGTAGCCCAGCCCGGCAAACGAAAAACTCGAATGCCCACTGGGGAAACTCCTCCACCCGTCGTGCAGCAGGTGCGGCTGCGTCTCGGTGCAGACGGTCCAGTCGACGAGGCGGTTCTCTGGAGTTCCGGATTTGGGCTTGCAGCGGGCGAGGAGATCTGGCCGCGGCCGGCCCACGGCGTTCTTGACCACGTCGGTCAGGAACGTCGTCAGGATGATGCCGATGGCCAGGCCGAGGATGGCGACGTGGTGCTTGTGGGCCGAGGCGCGCGTGACGAGGTTGGTGGCCACCACCACGGCCAGCGGCACCGCGGCTGCGTATACGACGTTCATGGCCACGGGTACGCGCTCGTGCTCGGCGTGCGGGAACGAGATGGCCAGGTCGCTGATGGGGAACATGCGGTGGAAGGGCTGTACGAAGAAGACTAGCTGTTTTATTTTCGTAGGGCGTTAGACTAGGCGCATATGGAGGAGGGTTGTGTTCAGCGCAACGGAATACAGGGGCCAAAACATACCACCATGTAGGCGGCCAACAGCGCTGCGAAGCCGACATAGTCGGCAGCGTACGACCTCCGCCAGAACCGAGCCACGGAGCCAAGAATCCCATCATCGCGGTCTCCCACGCTCCTGTCGTTCGACGGGGCCATGGCTTCTAGTCACCGTCTGCGGATTGCTTTCACGAGGGCCCAGAGCATTTGGGATTCGTCAGGTCGTTGGGAAGAGGGAAGCAGAAAAAATAAGAATACCACTGTATATATACAAGTACGTTTATCGCGATGGAATTAGGTTTTGCAAGGAGAGATTAATCTGGTAAGTAATATGGTTAAGATTAAGAATTGACACGTCGCTGACGAAGGTGCGCGCAAGAAAGCGTTACAGAACGCTTGTCAGTCGCCAACCTAAGAAAAGACCAGTTCCAGATCCAACAGCTACAATCCCTGCTCGGCTCCGCACTATTTGTTCGGCAATGGTTTTAGAACCACCCCAGGATCTTTACCCATAAAAAGTCACGCTAGGCCAGGCACTGGTTCTATGTTATCTTGTCAAATGTGATAATTATTCCTCCCCAAAAAACACTACGCTGATACTGATTCCCACAGCTGGACAATCAAGGGGAGAAAATGGGCAAAAGCAAAGCACCGAACATGTATAAGACCAGCTAGCACTTTTGTTCAAATCAGGAAAAAGAGAACCGCACACTCCTTTAAACCATAACCTCCAGCTTGTACCAGACAAACACGCAGCGCTGCAATGCCAAAACCTCCCTTGACAAAAGAAAAAAAAATCATGATAAGAACAGTGAACCCATCAGTAGCACACCAAACGCCAAACCATACCCGCCAGAACCTTTACTCTGGTCTATATCCCGCTGAAGTGCATACTATGTTCTGTCTTGCCCTCGATGACACAAAAAGTAGCCAGTATATGGGGCCGTTGGGAATAATTCAACCCAGGCTGACGAACGGGGTGCTGTGTCTCCCAGCGTAAGGTGAGTATAAAGCTAGATGACCGAGCACTGTTTCTTGTATATTTGCATCATGCCGTGGGCAGTTGCACTCGTGAAGCACCAATCCTCCCCTCAAGCTTCAACCTCTTCAAGAAGACGTTGAACTTCGGAAGAGTTAAGTACTATCCGTTTTCCGAGCTCTTCGCGGGGTTTCCCGTCACGAACAGCGCCAAAATCCAGAATCTGCGTCGATATGAACATTGTCAGCAGCCTTTCTCATACCCATCGCATAGATGTCCGCCTATTATGACTTACCTCGATATACGTAAGACCGTCTCTCTGAACCGCTGCGACACATCTCCTCCCATCAAACTTGACTTGCCAGACTCCACTGAGATCCGTCAAGAGATCCTCGATGCACTCGCCAGTGGCGATGTCCCACATTTTCACCGTCTTTTCACTACCACTGATGACTTTGCGGCTATCATGCTGAAAGCAGGTAATGGCCGCAGTGTGGGCTGTGAGGATACTCTTGCACTTGCCATTCTCGGGATCCCAAATCCGAAGAGTACTATCAGCGGCAGCCGACACAAGTCGCTCATCTCGGAGGTCGAGGAGTCCGACAAGCAAACTATGGCCCTCGAGTGTATAGAGACACGCGCCAGTTTCCAAATCCCAGATCTTGACAAGCGAGTCCATAGATCCAGAAATGCAACGGTTACGCTTGTGGTCCAGTACAACAGAGTAGACCTTCTGTGAATGTCCTTGTAGCCAGTGAAGCTGCTCTCCCGTGCTAATACGCCATACACGGACGGAGCAATCATAGCTGCCTGATACAAGAGTATCGGCATGTGCTGAGATGGCTCGCACGGAGTGGGTATGACCCTGGAGGATCCGCAAAAAGTATGGGCACTCCGCGTCGTTGGCGGGAGGTCCCGTCTGAATGTATCGTCTAGAGCCGGCCTCAGGAAGACGCCAGACGCGAAGCTGACTATCCCGAGATCCTGTAATGATCAAGGGCTTGGCGGGCGACATTATCGGCTTGCCATCCATATCGGAACCCACCTCGGTGGGCATCAAGATTTGTAGGCACCGGACAGTGGACGTATGTCCATAGAAAACCTGCGTGCAGAGGCCCTTTTCAATGTCCCAGACGCGGACAGATCGATCCGTGCTTCCCGATACCAAAGTGTTACCCTCATATTGCAATGCCCACACTCCGCCCTCATGTCCCTCGAGCTTCTGCCTGAGCTTGCCTGTGTTGGTATCATAGACGTGGATCAACTGATCGTCACTACCAGTGATGATCTTGTCTTCATCAAACTGAAGGCAGGTGATGACATGACGAGGATGCGCCGCAAAAGCCACATGCCCAGGTTTGACCTTGCCGCTTGTCCAGTTCTGCCGGATCATGTAGTGCCGGCGGAATAGGGACTTGAACAAGTGCAGTCTTCGAAGAGATGGAAGTCCAATCCCGGGATCACTAACGGCCATAGCTGCGGCTGTGGCGGCGGCAATGGGCCCTTCCTTGTTTTGTTGATGGCTCGGCTCCAGGCCATCCGACTTGTGCACTTCCTGTGTGTTTGCGCGCCGCTTCGAACGGTCTGCTGATGGATAACCCGCCATAGGACGCTTCCGCTTTGTGGGCCTCGTCCTTTGTGAGGCATTTGGCTTTGCTGTCTTCACCAGCTCTGGTTCAGTGGCAGTAAGTCGACTCTGCAGGCTGAGATCAAGCTCGGCACCGTAAATACCAGCCGGATCTTGCCAGCCCCAGCCTTGAGAAATGGCCTTTTCCAGCTCACTCTCAGAAAGTTCGAACCCATTTCTATCGCACAGTTCTTTCCAACCTGTTTCGTTACCATCGATAATGGATCTCCAAAGCTTCGAGACCTGGGCAGCTCTGCAGAGATCGCGATAATCCAGATAGCTGAGCACTTGAAGTGAAAGTTCGGCCGGGAGCTGCTTGATAAAGTCGCACTTCAAAGCGGGGTTGACAACATCGGCAACCATGTGCAGCGTCTTTCGAGGGCAACGCCTTAGCAGCTGGTACATCATCAGTGTCTTTAGCTCGTTTGGTAATGTGTCAAACTGCTCGACCATGTACTGGGTGTCAAGTATGCTTTGCCTGGAGAAGCGCTCTGACCCTCCCCTCCTACGTCGCTCGAGGGCCTGCCCAGTCACCTCGGAGGACTCGTCCTCATTGTCAGCTGGTGACTGATTCCTGAGGAAGCGTGACCGTCTCTGTCGTGCAAGCTGCTGAGAAAACTCCATCTGGTCGTCCTCTTCGACATCCCCGTCATCCTGCTGGCTATTTTGTAACTGCGCCGCTTGCAGCGTAGGCGATAGGCCCGGGCTAGGGAGACTTGCATCTTGCGCCGCAATCGTATCCACGGTAGGTCTGGGCCTGTGGAAGGCGCGTGCGGGTTGCTCATCTGCGTCTGCGAACGAAACCGAGTCCGCCTCCATTATTGGAGGTGTAGATACTGACCCACTGTACGCAGTGTTTGCCTCACTCTCGGCGGGACTGGCCGCGTCAAAAAGCGAAGTCTGTTGTGTACCCGGTTCCGCCGATTCGCCCTGATCCAGAGGCTCGCGGCGACTTGAGCGCCGTCGACTGCTTCCCACCAACTCTGTGGCATCAGGAGTAGCCAAATATCCGGCTGCAGAATCCGATTCCACTCGCCTCTGCTCTGTAAACGGTCTTCTCATTCTCTCAGATGCAGTTGAGGTCATGATCGGTCGGTTTGAACGGGAAAACCCCTCCCTTCCGATTGAGCCGTATGATTTTGCAGTATTTCGAGACGGGATGCCACTGGCTCGTCGGGTTGGCCTCGGCTTATTGTTGAAGAAGGTTGGAGTTGGGGATTCTTGCTGCGGGGTGTCGGGTGTTTCCAAGGCATCGACTTCAAGAGAACAGGGCCTGGGTTCATGTTCACTCTGTGATTTCGTGATTGTTAGTTAGTTTGACATATTCATTTCGTCCAAGACACTATATATTTGTATTTGATGTTCATCAGCAAGACGTACCTTGTACTTGGCCTCCTCAAATGACGAGTCGACAGGAAACAGTCCTTGTTGATAGTCTTCGATATCCATCGTAAATTTGGCCAGTTCGGGCGGCGTCGGTCGGTTCGCCAGTGGGTACTCTTTTGTATCGAGTGAACTGAGCGGTCGCGGCTCGCGTAGCAACAGTGGCGGTATCGCTAATTTTGTAGTTTTTGTCGTCGTCACCGTCGTCGTTTCGACACACTGAGCCAGCTCAAACTGGAGTCGTGAAGATCGCTGACCGACTGGCCCGCTTTCTGCCTCATCATAATTGACAGACATCTGCTGTTTCGATCGAGGCCGGCCTACATCGGTAGTCTGCTGGATGGGCGGCGGTGACACCGAAACCATCTTTGGCAGAGCTATGAAGGGATGAGCACCCGCTCGTGATCGTTCCGAAGACTACCGTTAATGGTCACGGTTTTCTTTTTTTTCAGTGATGGTGCGTGAGGAGATGGCGTGTGACACCTTAGGGGCGGGGGCGATGCGGAAAGCTTTTTGAGCCGGGTAGCGGGCTAGGATGAAAAGCGCAGGACAGACTCGCAACCAAGAAATGACGATATTTTTTTCGCTTGACAGTGGAAACCCTTTCGACTGAAGCCAGTCAAGTCATAGAGAAGCAATAGACGACGAAAATGATGTTTTTGAGCAAGATGCGGTTCGGTAGGTCTTTGGGGGTGGCGGGTTTCGGCCCACGCGTTGAAATCGGCGGGTTTCGTGGCTGCGGCACGGCGTTGTGTAAAAAGTACAGCCGAACTGCTTATCAAGGTTTGCGGGGAGCGTCCTCGCGCCGTGTAAGGGAATATAAACGATCGCAGCGCAGTGACGACTTGTTGTCTTTGTACTGGTTTTGTTAAAATGGGCGGTGGCAGGAAATCAAAAAACCAGACTTCAGACCGGGATTGAGGAGGATCGTGTCGGTCGCTGTTGGTGGATGGAGGAAGTGGATTTGGTGTGGGAGGCCTGTACCGCCAGGTACTATACTGTACTGTACCGTACTGTATTGGTACTGTTGCAACACAGGTCACTGGTAGGCAACAAGGTCTCGCCCTCTGGATTTTGCTTGGTCGATCCGCATGCGCAGCACCGCCAGAAATTTTCCCACTCCACGCCACCTTGTCACAAGGCAAACACGTGGATTGGAGCAATCAGAGGCATGCAAGTAGGAGAGACAGGCTCGAGGACAGGCAGACCGAACGACGGGAGACAAAATTAGATGAAATCAAAAAAGCTCAAATATGCGTTTTCGGTGGTTTTCGGTTGTTTGCAAAACACAGACACGTAGGAGATGGATGCGAAATTGTCACGGCGAGCGACACAGGGCAAGCGGTTTGTTGCCCGATCAGCCCAAACATTGAAGTTCTTTTGCACAGACCGAGCGACTCGTCCCTTCATGTTGCTGCTATTCGGTGGTCCCGGTTTGCATTGCATGCCCGCTCTCATCCATAGTCTTGATAATTACTACGATACGATCCAGATGCCTTCTGCAAAACACATACTGAAGGGCAAAGGTACATAGCCAAAATTCCATTCGAAGATTGGCCGGCTGCCAGCCCTAGGAATTCCCAAGTGCTAGCAGCAGCTCAAGTCTAGACAGTCGGGTCTCCTTGGGCCGGCCACATCGAAGTGGAGGCCATGTTTCCGCCCCCGCCCTGGCAAACCTGGGTAAAAACAAACCTGGCTAAAAACAGCCCTGATTCATCCCTGTCGACTTACAAGGCTTGGCGTCATCCCTCCCACCCAGGCTGATCTACGGCCGGCTGACGCCAGGTGCTTGCACAGCTGATTCATCCAGTGAAGTGATTTTGGCATGCGTGCGTGCACGGAGTGGTATTTTGAGGTACTTGTTGCTTCCACTCACGTTGTCTTCGCGCCAGGACAGAGTCAGCTCAGCCCGCTAAGCAGACATGTCAGAATAAATTCGCCGGCATAAGATGCTCGTTCAGTCTAAAAAATAATTGTATAATATCGCATTCATGCCGGAATGCAACCCAGAGATGCGTGCATGCTACCTAACATAAACCTACCCTGAACCACAACACTTACAGATGTGCATGAGCTGATTGCTAGGCTTGCTAAGCTACAACGTAACCTCACTGTATTTATTGCCAGCCAAAATGATCCTCCTCGGGTTTTGTCAGGCGTATACAGTGGCAGCGGTAATTCCTTCTGAGCGCCTCAGTTAATTGTGGCATTTTCAAAAAAAAAAACATCTCCCCATCCTAGCAGGTGTTCATTCAACCCTTCTAAGCAGCGGTCGGACCAACGAGCTCAATTGCCCCTTGGCGATGGCTTACTTGCGCAAACATGCTCCCCTCCATTCCCATCGCGACCGCCGATAGCGTGGAATCGCGCCGTACGAACATGGTTTTTCCCGTGAGCTGATAGCCGCTGGCGCTCCTCTCGGCTAACCCGTTTCCCTAGGTGTATGCCTACCTACCTTACCTTAGGTATCTTTCGCCTACTTACTTAACCACCTAGGCAGTTTTGAGATGGGTGGATGCATGGCAGCTCCTTGTGCATATTTTATACTGTTAGGCGATACTCTGACCTTTGAATCCCGCCAGGGTTCGGCCCTCCCGTCAGCTCTTCGTCACCAAGGCTGATTGTGCAAATGTCGTGTCACTCAATAAAATAGTTCGGCACCGTTACCGCTCGCTGCGGCGCCGAGCACATCCCTGGAGACTGTTTCTCCCGACTTGGTGTAACTTGTGTTGTACAGTACCTACTCATATTGCCGAGAGAAAAAAAAATCCGCAGGTCGCTTCGGGCGTCAATCGCGCGGGCTCGGGAAGCAACCTTACCCGAGGTTCTCAGAGCGACGAGACCTATTAGCAATCCAGGCGGGGGAGTTTTTGGCGTTGCAACGTGTGCAC
The DNA here is from genome assembly GCA_031306095.1 of Pyricularia sp. CD86. Lineage (NCBI taxonomy): Eukaryota > Fungi > Ascomycota > Sordariomycetes > Magnaporthales > Pyriculariaceae > Pyricularia > Pyricularia sp. CD86. The sequence continues at coordinate 855 of JAVHJQ010006928.1, read as the reverse complement.
AGACGAGACAGAGAGTGAAGGAGAGTACCGGCTCGGGACAAAAGTAAACCGAATGAATGAAGCGCTGTTGGCAGCTGCCATCAAATCTTTTTTTATGTTATGGAAGGTGGTCGATCCCGGTCTTCGTCTGATCATTGGTACTTTTTTTGTCCTTGTCGGGAAATCAAACAGTGATGATCAATTTCGGACCGGGACTTGCCTTCGCCCGGCGTAGCGTAACTTTTTATTGCTAAGCTAGCTGACTTTGCACGCGTGGGCTACACTCATTTATCTCTTACACAACCTTTGGTTCTCGACTTGCTTAGACCACGCTGATTTGTTTACGGATTTCTTGACTACCGAAAAATCAACATCGATTCTTTGCAATAAGTCTCCGACACTCAAACCAGCCCGATTCATCTAGCAACTGTCGGTGGCAATCTATTTGGCAAAAATGTTACCCATGTACAATGTTCGCGCCCTCCACATTTCTTGTTCACTTGGCTGAATGCCACAAACGCATTTCCCTGCATCTAGATATACCATCTTGCGCCGTTGAAATTGCACAGCTTGACGGTCAGTCATCGAAGCATGCATTGCCGTGCCCGCCGATCTCCATAGCATATGCATCCCGTAGCAAAATGTGCCAACCTGTATGCTTGCGATGTCTCGATGATACCAAGGAGCAGCTACTACAGAAGCACGAAGTAGTACCACTTTCCTGCAGCACTCCCTCTACCTCATCGCTTGGCTTCAAACCGCAGCCGCTGACTTGCTCGGGCAACTGGCGATGTTTCGAGTCGTTGTAGTAGTAGTAGTAGTAGTATTATTTAACGCCGGGCTCGGCCCGGCTCCTTAGCCGGCCGTTAGCAACCT
>JAVHJQ010006875.1:0-11811 GCA_031306095.1 Pyricularia sp. CD86 | reverse complement strand
GTGGAGGTTATGGCCGGGGACAATTCGCAGCGACATTAAGAAGTGTAGTCGACGAGGGAGTGTTTGAAAGTCGAGACTCCAGGTTAGTAGGCGGCTCGGTTCTAACTTTTCTATGGTAAATCTTTCAGATCAAGGGCGGGAGGATGGTGGATGGCAGCTTTAATAGATAGCCTTGCAAAGCGGCTTGACTAGGAGGGTATTCCAGGGCGACGGTGCTTGGAGGCATCGACCAAAGAGTACGAGTATCTCGTCTCCGTAGAGTATGGTGACCGTCGTGCTAGGTCAAGTCGGAACCAGGTGTTTCTTCTGTGGAGATCTCCGGGCTTGTTTTCTATTTTTTTTTTAAAAAAAAAAGGAATTATCTTTTATCAATCTCCCTCTTCGTGTTCACCTTCAATTGGATGTTTTCTTTCATCACAAGCAAAAGATTGCGCGTTGCGGCTTTCGCAAAAAGCACAAATCAAGGGACCTGCAGTTTCCCCCGCACGGGACCCACTTGGAATGCCGTTGAATGAATTGGCAAAAAAGACGCAATGAACATTTACCACTCATCTCAAACCGATTAAATAGTACATCAGCTGTATCGTACCATTCACGACAGTGAGGAATTGAAGGCTATTGGAAACTCCGATATCGGGAATCGAACCCGAGTCGCCGCGGTGAAAACGCGGTATGCTAACCCCTACACCATACCGGATTGATTTGTGTACTCCCAAGCTTTCTGTGTCATTTTTAGCCTTGCATTAGCCGCTAAGCTCCACTCCATGTCATTTGGGGCGACATTTTCAGGGCAGGTTATGGTGGGTTCCATGCTACCGGGAACTGCCTTGGTTCCTCATTCCAGAAACTGCGCTTGTCTGGTATGAGGGCTCTTTTCTTCGTCTTTGTTTTCGTCCTATTTGTGTTTGACGTCGATGCACGCAAAGCACGTTAGAGTTCATCCGACTAACTATAAGCGACAATCCAAAAGCTAATTCGGTTCCTAGCCAACGTCCGTGGCCATCCTCACATTTCTCTGGCGCAAAAAAAAAGCTGAAGTAGGTGCAGGCCACGGCAAGTCAGTTTGCCTCAAACCGTTTACGCCCTTAATGCGGGTGTAATTTTGATGCATGCATGGACCGGTTGCTCAAGATGGTCAGGCCCGTCGAAAGCAGCCAACCAACCATTGTCGCCCGGCCGGCCGAGCCGACGCCGAATCAGCTAGCATGATACAGAGGCAACCACCTGCCCGGCCATCAATGAGTGACAAGAGAATTTTTTAGCCTATCGACTGCGTTCGCCCTGATCTTTGGTCCCGTCCCAGGCAGGAAGCTACCCACCACATCGTGCATTGCCGCGAGTACCTACCGCTCGCTTGCTTCATTCAACTTGTATGCGGCTTTTGTGACAGAGAAAACAGAGGCCAAAGAGCACTTATTCTCCAATACTACCACTTATCTACCTAGGTACCTTGGGTATCTATGTACCAGCCTTAGTATTCCGTGCCCGGACTTCGACGATTTGAGGATTCATTTTCTTTCGTCTGTTCCAACCAACTTCACTAGCCCCAATCTCGTCCTGCAACATGCACAAGGTGCATTAGTCTACGAAGGACTCCATGATCGACCTCCCCAAACGTTGACATGCATCAATCAATCCAAACAAAAACCCTTCCAGCCTTGCTTACCTTAAGTAGATATTGGTAAATGGCGGCACGGATCAAGTTGTTTGCTGCAGGCGTACGGCAGAAATGTTTGCGACGGCCGGCACACACAGGCAGCGCAGCCTAGGCCTAGGTAGGTAGGTACCTTAGGTACCTAGGTTGATGGGTTTTGTTTCTCCTCACTGGTTGGAAACAAGAGGAAGGAAGGTACCTACGTAATGTAGGTACCTATCTTAGCACTGTACTCGAGGTTACACGACAGATAATCGAGGGAGGTGAGTGGGCGCACCTGCCGACTGAAAATACATGCATGCACCGCACCACCCAAAGGTGACTCTGGCTTGTCATGGATGGAGGATGCTACCTAATGCATGCCGCTGTTGCCTTGGCTGGCCAAAAAAAGCGTCCCAAATCCAGTGGTCCTAAATACTTCCTCTGGTTTCCCCATCCTTTGCGTCCGTCTGATTTCGCGCGCAACACGCCAAGAATCACCCCCCGCTTTCCTTGGTTACTTTTTCATTCTGCTCTTTTTTGACTTACATTTTACAAAAAGAAAAACATCCACCATCCCAGTCAGCCTCCTTTGCACTCTGTCTCGGACTGGGTCTGGAACTAGTGTTAGCCTTATTCGATATTGACTTGATCCGTGGCAGATCGCAACGTCATTTGTCACAAGCTACCTTAACTACCTAGGTACCTACCTACCGTCATCAATACCACCACCGTAAATAGCATTGGTGGCCTCTCGCATCGGCCAGCTTACTTGGGTTTCTACCTAGATGGTGACCTAGAAAATAGTCAATTCATTGAAGAAGCCGTCGCACCAAACCTAGGCCTCCAACGCAGGTGTGATTGTGTGATTGGTCGAGACCTGAGGTGCCAGCCGTTCGTTCAGTCAGCCGCCCGTCTCTGTACCAGACAGACACTGCTTACCTACCCGCTGGTTGGCCATCACATTTCAGCTCCCGTCTCCCCTCCAAAGTAGCTCCCCGCCATCGGCCTGGAGTTCCCCTCATATAATAATCTAGTCATCATCCCCAAGTCTTTTGCTTACCGTTAGATGCTCGAGGTTTCGCTCCAGAATCGCAAGTTGGGCCTGTTCGCACAACGAAGTTACTCACATCCCAATTATCGGCTCTGTTGATCCGCCAAAATGGACACTGCGCAGAACGTAGCCCACCAACAAGCAGTGAGCTGCCCCCCAGATGCGTTCAACGTTATATTGTCAGCCGCCGTTAATAGCGCCGATGCCAAGATGCTCCCTACCCCAGAGGCCGCTTCTGGCTCCAAGCCGCGCACGTCCGACGGGACTACTGAGAAGGATCTCAAAGGCGAGCGGAATGGAAAGAAGCACAGCAAATCCAAGGCAAGCAAGTCGGTAAAGGCGGGCAAAGTTCCTGCCAGGACCACAGAATCATCGCCCCTCGAATCCGACTCCGAGGATGATGGCGACTCGGATTCTTCCACGTCGTCGTCGTCATCCTCCTCCTCATCTTCGTCATCTTCTTCCTCTAGCGATTCCGAATCAGACTATGCGTCTCGTAAGAAGAAGCGGCGCAGCGGGACCAAAAAGCGCCACGACAACCACAGGTCCAGGAAGAAGCCCACGGGTGGTAATAAGCCCACAAGGTTCCTGGCGGGTAAGGCAGCTACAGGTTCCGATTCTGATTCCGACTCGGACTCCGACTCGGGCCGCGACGACAACATGTCATCCGATATGGACGGCGCTACTAGGGGACTTGGTCCGCGAGGGGAGATCGCCAGGCTTTCGGCTCAAGTTCAACAGTTGCAGATGCAGCAACAATTTCAAATGCAGCAACGGAGTGTTGGGCTTCCTCAAAGTACTCCCTACTCCGGCAGCGTTGTCTACCCCCATGGGATCAACTATGCCGCCGCCTATCCTAGCCAACCGCCTCTTCCACCGGTTCAAAGCCGTGTTGTAGACCCGGGCACCCGCGGACAGCAAGGTATGCCCCTCGGACAGAACGGTGGAGGGCGCTGGCCAGTACCGCCAGGTCGCCCAGGCCACCTGTTTCCACCGGTTAGGCATCATAAGCAGAAGCAGAAACACCGGCGCAACAGAGGTCGACCAGAGTTCAAGCGTGTCGATCATGTATGGGACAATAAGCTTCACTCATACAAGCTCCAAGATACTGCCGAAGTATCACCAGACACTCAGTACGACGAATACATCTTCCACGTCCGTCGCTCGTTCGACTGGGAGGGCAAGTACAAAAACACACACGTGGACATCAAGAGCAAGCTTCTCCGAGAGTGTTTGCAGGAGGTCATGGGTAGCATCAAGGGAGTGAGTCTGGTCGAGGAGACCCCGAAGCTGGACCCCAATATGCTTTTCCTGTAAGTCTTGTTGATCAAGGGGGTGGGACCTGTTGATGGATTTCATGACTTCACGCATGATGAACAACGTGGAGAATGACGATACTGACTTTTCTTTCGTGTAGTTATCTCGATGACCTCAAACGGCACCTCAAACATCTCAGAAAGGCAAAGCCAGCCAAGTCGACCAAACGCGGCCGTAAGAAGGAGCAATGTCGCATTGATGAGAAGAAGTCTCATCTCAAGGTGCTCATCAAATACATCAACAAAGATTATGCGGCGATCAAGAGCAGGTGAGTGCCCTGCACTGATAATAGAGTGTCATGGCTGTGGCGACGTTATACTAACTGTTCTGTGGCATAGTCTCGACCCTATGCTCGAGAATGGGCTCATCACCTTCGACCTCGTCTGGGCTTTGTGGAAGCCCGGTACTTTGGCTTTTACCACAACTTATGGGAGTCCCGATGAGCCCAGGGTGTTCAAAGTGGAGTCGACCGAGAAGCATTTTGGAATCATGAAAGGCGCTTCGTACCTCATTGATGGCAAGGTAATTATTTATTCTCTCCTCTCCGCGTGTCGCTCTTTTAGATAATTGCTAATGTTGCATTCCAACAGTATTTTGAGTACGACGGCAAACAGTTTGGTTTTGGTTCTCAGTTCGAAGAAGTGACCGAGTTTCGCGGTGCGAGAAAGATCACCAGTCTTTCGGTGTATCCCCTGAGCTTCCACAAGACAGAAGAGCAGATCAGAAAAGATCTCATTGAGAGGGGTAAAAAGTTCGTCGCCCTGGCAGGCGTCAACTACCGGGCGCATCACGGAATGGCGTATTACAAGAAGAAGCGGGCGATCATCAAGGTCAACATCGATGGTCGCATCATGATTGATCCCAGCATCCATCGTCGCATCAACCCCAACTACCTGATATCTCATATCCGTCCTAAGGACCACGATATCATTTCGGATCAGGAAGATAATGAGGCCGATGATGCGGATGAGGCCTCGGACTCAGAGGGCGGTAGGGGCCCAAAGATAGAGTTTGTCACAAAGGCCGTTAAGGATCCGAACGGCAAGATACAACTCATCCGCATGCCAAGATTCATGGCCGAGCGGAACCGGGGCAAGGAGAAGCTGGATCAGGTACAGGAAAAGGGCGAGGGTGATGCCGCTCACAAAGCAGAGAAGGGCGATGGTGGCGATGATGATGCAAGAAGTGAGGAGACAGACATCAAGAAAGTTCCCGAGTTCAGTGACGAGGATTATCTCACCGCATCGCCTGTCGTTCTTGGATTCGCCTTTGCCGAGAAGCTGTGGTTGGAGTTTACAGTCTCTGGGGTCAAAGACATCCAGTGGAACGAGACGGCGTACGAGTCTTTGGTGCTGGAGGCCAAGACCAAGGACATTGTGAAGGTGAGTAAAGTAGACTCGACGTGCATTTTGCTTGCCAGGGTCATGGAAATGCTAACATCTTTTGGGAACAGGCTCTTGTAGAATCTCACAAATACCATGCCGCCGAAAGCATCGACGATGTCATTCAGGGCAAGGGCAAGGGTTTGGTCGCCGTGCTACATGGCCCGCCAGGTACAGGCAAGACTTTGACGGCCGAGGGCATCAGCGAGCTACTGAAATGTCCGCTATACATGGTATCGGCAGGTGAGCTCGGCACCGATTCGCGATACCTCGAGGCAGAGTTGCAAAAGATACTCGACATATGTCACGCATGGGGCGCAATACTGCTCCTGGATGAGGCCGACGTCTTTCTGGAGAAGCGAAACATTGCCGATATCCACCGCAATGCGCTGGTCAGCATTTTCCTGCGCCAGCTCGAATATTTCCAGGGTATTCTATTCCTCACAACAAACCGCGTTGAGGTAAGTTTTGATAGCTTGGTCCACGTGTCTCATCGACTCTGTTTTTTTGGCTGTCCTTGATCCTACATGTGTTGTTGACGATAATGACTAATAATGTCTCAATTCTGGCAGACGTTCGACGACGCGTTCCAATCCCGTATCCATATTGCACTCCGATACGACAGGCTGACGCAGCAGGCCAAGAAGGCCATCTTCAAACTTTTCATTGAGAGGGTGCGGGTACTGGAGAAGGCGGAACTGATGCCCTTCAACGAGTCTGACTTCGACTCGCTGGCTCGTCATGACCTCAACGGACGGCAGATCAAGAACACTGTGGGTACGGCACAGGCCCTGGCTGTCAACCGAGGCGAGCCTCTCTCCATGTCGCACATAAAGCAGGTGTTGGACGTACAGATGTCTTTTGATCGCGACCTAAAGGGAGGAACGGGATACCAGGATGCCATGAGGAGCTACTTCTAGATTGTCAAGAGGTGGCTTGGCTTGCATATTTGAATGCATCAATCCAGACGATGCTTGGATCGGACATTGTCGTTGGGATATTGATTGTGTTTTTGTGTTTTTTTAAGTTAGGTTGTACGAGGATAGCGGTTCGGATTATTGCTACTGTTTTTTTTTTATTTTTTATTTTTTTTATTGAAAGTTTGTGTATAAGCGAGCGCTACTTGGAATTGGAAATTTGCAAAATCGTCGACGTGCGTGAGGCGGGTGATGCTATATGGTTGTTGCCCTAACCCTTGACGCAAGTTGACATTTTTCATTTTTATCTTTCCTCTGTTCATCTCAACCCCGGACTTTTGTAATCTTCCACCTTGCTCGTGGGATTTATACTTCAAGTTCTACATCAGCCTCGAATATGGGGTCTGAGTCCACCTGGGTAGGTAGGCACCTCACTTATCATGTTGCAGTGTCGAGGGGCGAACCAAAGGCGCACCTGTAAACAAGATGCACATGCAATCAATGGAACGGGTCAACCGACTCAGGCTAGCGCTCCCAGCTAGAAGGTCTAACCCTGCACAGCTCGGGTCGCGTCAGCGATGGAGCTACTTGCTGACTGCAGGCAGGAACAACGCAATCATTGCCGGACTGTCATTGTAGCTCACCAATCTTCTGGGAAAGACTGGCCGACCTCCTTGGTTTTTCATCCACTTCAGGTTGGATGGACTGATCGGCGCAGCATCGACGATAGCTGGAGAGGAAGTTCACTTCAGTTCGGTTCAATTGGCAACCTGCATCAGCCTGGGACCAGTTTTATGCAAGGCGAACGAAACTGATTTGGGGATTGGATGGATGTCCATGTGGTAGATTTATCAAGCATTCATTGATCAATCATATCTAATACCTGTTCAGCGATGCTGGCCAACATGATCATCCAGCGGCTGGCCATCGTCGTCGCCGTCGCGGGTCACGTCTGTTCAGCTGTCCGACCATCATTCATGACACCGCGCTTCTATGCGCACCAGCAAGCAAACACGGTTGTTGCTGCAGCTGAAGGCCGATATCCCGCACGCAACATTTCAGTTCCTGTCGACCACTTCCACAACGACAAATCCTACGAGCCGCACTCCAACGACACATTTCAGCTGCGCTATTGGTTCGACGCCAGCCACTATCGCGATGGCGGGCCCGTCATCGTCCTGCTTGGCGGCGAAACCAGTGGCGCGGAGCGGCTACCGTTTATGCAGAAGGGTATCCTATATCGCCTCGCCCGGGCAACTAGAGGCATGGCAGTCGTGCTTGAACATCGGTACTACGGTGCGAGCTTTCCGACTCCCAACCTTACCACTGAAAATCTTCGCTTCTTGACCACGGATCAAGCTCTCGCCGACACTGCCTTCTTCGCCAAGAATGTCGTTTTTCACGGGTATGAAAATAAGAACCTGACGTCGTACACCACCCCCTACTTTGCCTATGGCGGGTCGTATGCAGGCGCCTTTGCGGCTTTTGCCAGGAAGCTCTACCCGGATGTGTTCTGGGGTGCCATCTCGTCGTCTGGGGTGCCGCTCGCCGTGATCGACTACTGGGAGTACTGTGAGGCCCAGAGGAAATTTGCACCGTCAGAGTGTGTGACGGCCACCCAAAAGCTCACCGATGCGCTTGATACGATTGCTCAAGATGGGAATTTTGAGCACATGAAGCAACTCAAGGAGGTGTTTGGTTTGTCCAACCTCACAAACCGGAACGATTTCGCCAACGTGCTCTCGTCTGGCATCATGGGCTGGCAGTCGCTCAACTGGAATCCGAAGGTGAGCAACAACCTGACGTACGAGTACTGCGCCAACGTCTCTTCCAAGACCATCATGTATCCTGCGACGAGGGCCCTGAGAATTCAAGTGCGGGACCTGCTGGTCCTGGGCGGCTACGAGGACGCAAACGACCTGGAGACTCTGACGCCGCAAATGTTGAACTACATCGGCTGGATCAACGCCACCTCGGTCAAGGATTGCAACAATATGGGCGCTACACAGGACGAGTGTTTCTCGCTTGTAAATCCGGATGCTTGGAAAGATGACGACCTCAGCACATGGTCTTGGAGGTCTTGGCAGTATCAGGTTTGCACACAGTGAGTATTGTTTTTTTTTTCCCCTCTCTCTATTTGGACTCCTATCTTTTGAACTTGAAGTTTCCAGATTCTAACCTGTAAAACCTTGGGACCAAAGATGGGGATACTTCATCACCGGTTCAGGTTATCCCCAAAACAAACTTCCACTTCTATCTCGCCTCATCGACCTGCCTTACCTAACTCTACAGTGCAAGTACACGTTCAACATGACTGCACTACCCGACGTCGACCACATCAACAAGCTCGGCGGGCTCAATTTCAGCTACCCTCGCGTGGCCTTTGTGGATGGCGAAGCCGACCCTTGGCTCTACGCCGGGGTCCATGCTCCGGAGGCGCCCAAACGCAACTCGACTGACTTGGAGCCGTTCTTGCTAGTCAAGGGTGGGGTGCACCATTGGGACGAGAATGGGCTGTGGGACAATGAGACGACGGCGGAGCTCCCGCCCAGGGAGATCCTGAATATACAAGCACAGGAGGTGCAAATGATTCAGCGGTGGCTGGGTGAGTGGAGGAGGACAAGGAACGTTGTGGAAAGCGTGCAATTTAGGTATTCGCTGGAGGATGCACTGGATAATACGCTGGAGGATACGTTCGATAATACTGTGGATGATTCGCTGGAGGATATGCTGGAGGATATGCTCAACGTGGCATGAAGTCAGTCTGGGTCTTGGGAATCATGGCTCCTACTCGGTTTGCCCTATCGTCAGCAGCATGTGACAGGCTTCAGTATCTTCAAGCTTGTACGCCGCGGGTTTTCTGTCATGAATAATTCAAATATGTTATTCTTTGTCGGGAATTTTGCCTCGATATTCAGCGAACCAGTATTTTGTCAAGGTTTTGCTCATGGGGGTTGGCGTATAAATCCCACTATGCTGTACACGGACCTGCAGTAGCTTTCCGAGTAACCTTGGTCAGGGGTACTAAACCCCACGTCATTACTCGTCGCCGATATGCTTAATTTTCAAGAAATTCTTGTTTACATTGAATCGCGTGCAGGCACAGCTTTTTGTCATCCTGAACGTGCCAGAGCCACTACCTATACGGTGGTATAATAAGCGCAATGACGAAGCAAAAGGGTTCAATGCTTGTTAAATGGGCCGGTCCGTCTGGTTGCATACCTCGGTGGGGCGCCTAGCAACATCAGACCGTAGGTAGTTTTAATGCGGAGCAGTCGAATAAAAATTCTTTTTACCCCATCTGACTAGTGTATTTACTTTTTTTTTTTGTCTCTCTTACTACTGGTACAAAATCAAAAGAGGAGTTTGTCTCGACGAATAACAACAACAACAACAACGTGAATTTAAAGTTGGAAAAGCAAAACAAAAAAAGTTGAGATGACAAAACACCAAGGGGCCAGTTACGGTGCGCTGCAAACCTCACAGCAGCAAAAGGTCACCTCCGGGTCGTTGCCGTCTTCTCCAACAGATGACCGGCCCGTTAGCCGAGGCCATGATGATGCCGAAGTCGGCGCCTGCGGTGACCACGATGCGCCAGAGTCAAGCCAAAATTGTGATGGCGAGACGTGGGCAACGGTGAAGGATTTTTACACACGCAACCTGGGATTGCTGTTTGTGTTTCTCGCCCAGGGGTGTGGTGCATGTGTATGTTTGGTCGTCGGTTGTTGAAAAGTTGCTTTCGCTCGACTCCCCCCCCTTTTTTTTCCCTCCTCATGCTGTAATGTTTTCTTTTCTTTTCTTTTTTTTGACTAATACAAAACCATCCAAACAAAACAGATGAGCGTGGCCGCCAAGCTCCTCATCAACGACGACTCGGGTTCCTTCAACGCTCTGCACGTCATCTTTGTGCGGATGCTCGCCACCGCCATCCTGGGCCTCTTGTACATGTGGTGGAAGAGCGTCCCCGACGCGCCGTTTGGCCACCGGTCCGTCAGGGGTCTTCTGCTGCTCCGCGGCGCGAGCGGCTTCACGGGCCTGTTGGGCTTGTACTATTCGCTCTCGTACCTGCCCCTGTCCGATGCGACGTTTATTTCCTTCATCATCCCGACCATTACGGCTATTGTCTGTTTTGTGTTTTTGAAGGTTTGTATTCTTTTTTTTTGGTGGGGTGCATTTTTATTATGTGCACACACCCTTTCCCCTGGGGGACTGGTTCTTGGAGATCTCTTTCGTGGGTGGAGAGGAGAGTGGAGGGGGGGTTTAGTTCTTTTGCGTCTGTTGGTTACTTAGTAGCTGACACGGTCAACAAACAACAGGAACCCATGACCAAGCACGAGGCTTTTGCGGGCGTGTTGGCTTTTACAGGCGTGTTGCTCATCGCACGCCCTACTTTTCTTTTTGGTAGCAGCAGCCGGAGCCTAGACGGGGACCCTACAGCGACGGCGGCGGCGGCGCACGTCTCGGGAGATTACTTCTTCTCCACGTCGGCCCCGACGCCGCCCGCAGTGTCCCCGACGCAGAGGACGCTGGCCATCATCGGCGGCGTCGGCGGCTGCTTCTGCGCCGCCACGTCGTACGCCACCATCCGCGTCATCGGGAAGCGCGCGCACTCGCTCGTCAGCGTAAACTACTTTGCCATGTTGGCCACCGTCGGGTCGGCCGTGGCCATCCTGCTGCATCCGGATTTGGAGTTTGTGTTTCCTGATCGGCTTAGGCATTGGTATGTTTTTTTTTTTTTTTTTACCACCTGGATGTGTTTCGAGTGATGATGAGGGGTGGCTTTCCTACTGACAGGGATGGAACTTGTTCCTTGAAAAACAAATAGGCTGTTGTTTCTTCTCATTGGAGTCGCTGGGTTTCTGCTGCAGTTCCTGCTCACCGAGGGGCTGCAGAGGGAAAAGGCAGGGCGTGCGACGAACCTCATAGTAAGTTTGTTCTTGGGTGGGAATGCAGATCACAGTTCCCGTCTTCCTGGCGCTTTTTTTTTCTTTTTCTTCTGACACAGCTCTCGACACGCAGTACACCCAAATCGTATTTGCACTCGTGACTGAGCGTATAATCTGGGGCACGGTGCCTTCCTCTTTGAGCCTTGTCGGTGGCCTCTTGATCATAGTGGCTGGTATCTGGACCACGCTTCAGAAGCAGAGCGGGACGACGGTCAGTGCGGCAAATGCTGCCAATGCCAGGTCGGGTTCGGCGCAGCCGGACGAAGAGACCGGACTGCTTGGTGCAAGTTCAACGGACTCGGATCGGAGGACATGAAGATGACTGACTGGTCGATGAATCACTAAACTTTTTTGTAAAATAACATCACGAAATTATGACGGTAGCATGTGGGGCGGATTGTTTAGATGAATCATCTTTATTATAAACAAGAGGATGTCTAAAAAAAAGATCCTCGGACTATTGCTAGCTTATGTCTCTCATATAACAGAAAAGGAAAAAGAAGAAAAAAAAGATTATATGTCATGAACAAGGCATTAAAAAGCTGACAAACATGGACAATGA
>JAVHJQ010006837.1:5308-27922 GCA_031306095.1 Pyricularia sp. CD86 | reverse complement strand
CCTCGAAACCCCCCCCCTTTTTTTTTCTTTTTTTTTCATCAGAATCGTGAAAGCTGCGCTTGAATTCCCCGGTCACGACGATAATGATACATTCACCTTGACATCCGCCATGCGGCATAGCTTGGTACTCATTGTTGGTCCACCCACCTCTATCCGGTCCCTTTTTGGACGATGCGGTTGTATAAGTCGTTGTTATAACGGTTTTGATCCTATTGTCACACCACCCCCGTTTGGAAGGCCGCGCGTAACGGCCAACCCAACCTTCCAGAGTCATGCTGTGGTATGGCTAAGAAAAAAAGAGAAAGAAAAAAAAGGCGACGCAATTTCTGATAAGAATCAAGTATCTCAGACCGTCTCATACGTCGTGCATTTGTTTGGCTTTGAAATATCTTGACAACACATTTAAACAACCGAGTCTATCCTTAGCCACCACCACAGTCTCCTGTGACAAATCCAAAGTCCAGCCTTTATCGCTTTGAAGAATGATATGGAACAAATCGAGTAAGACGAGTGCAAAAGCATCGGAAGCAGACCACAGCGACTTTTGAAATATTTGGCGTGTTGTGCCCTAGACTGTCTTTTATCATGTTGATATTTTGTGAATCGACAAAAGAAATGTATTCGTCCGTCGTAAGATATATACATTAGATGTAATGTAATAATGTACACGCCATCCTCAGTGATGGGTCTCCATTTGCATCTCCAGCTTCAACGCAAGCGAGAAAAAAGAAGAAAAAAACCAATGCTATTCCCAGCCACCCGGCCGAATCATGCAACCCTTTTCCCCAGGACAAAAATTACAAATGTTTGGGCCTCCCAAGGAACCCAAGCTACCCGCTAGCTGACATCGCCCATCCAGTCACGGCACCTCGGGAACTCGTAACTGGCCGGGATCCAGATGACCCGGCGCCAGGTTGAGGTGTCGAGGCAGACTTGGTCCCGCCGGCCTTCATGGCAGTCTCTACGCTATAAAGCTTGTTGTAGAACTGGACAACGCGTGGATGAGCCATCACCTTGTTCTTGTCGAATTTCAAAACCTGTAGGCCCTCCTGGCTGGTGGCTCGACTCAGTGCGACGTACGCTTGGCCCTTCTCGAAGATCTTGCCCAGATCAACTTTAACTCGCTCAAGCGTCTGACCCTGCGCCTTGTGGATCGATAGTGCCCATGCTAGAATCAAGGGCACTTGCTTGCGGGAGGCCTGCACCTCGCCCGTGGGCAACTCTGACTTCCACTCTTCCGGCACCATGAGGAGAGATCTTGGCGTGCCGTCAGCACCGTGAAAAGTAACAACGGGATACTCCTTGTTGTCGGTGGAGCTGGATTCAAGTTCCCGGCCAAAGGCCTTGATCCTCTTCCGCACATCTTCGCTTATTGGATTCTCTTCGCCATCCGATCCTCCATGGCTGCTGATGCCGCCAATACTGGCGGCTGTTTCGCTCATGAAGCCAACGACCGTTCCAAGGGATCCGTTGACTAGAGTCTCGTCCATGTTTTTGATGAGCATCACCTGCGCGCCCTTTCGCAGCTCCAATTTCTGGGGCGCCATCATATTCTGCAGGAGTTTATCTCTGAAGTTAGGATCTCCCGAGTCCTGAGCATCGTAGCGATACGTCTTCGAATTGAGAGCGGCTAATCGCAGATTGTTTGATCTTTCGACCTCTGATCGCGTGGGAAACCTGCGAGTAACTTCATTAGCACAAATGTAATTTGCAACATACCACATCTCCCTCCAGGGACATGGGAAAATGAGGCAGGGCAGCATCAAGTAGTAGTAACTCACAGCTCAGTGACTTCGAGGCCATCGTCAAAACGAAGTTCTCTCTCAAGACTCTTGAAGTTGGCCACGGTCTTTTCGCTGATCTTTCCCAGTCGCATCTCGTTGAGCATGTTGGCGAAGGCTGTGAGGAGAGATATGTTAGTACTAGGACTTGGCGGTTTCCTGGACTTGTTCATGTAGTTACATACCTGGATCTTTTTGCCTGAAGACTTCAGTCAAGCCAATGGTATGGTCGATGGACGTGTTCCAAGTTGCGGCTTCGAAGGCGAACTTGATCTCCCGCTTGTCGGCACCATCTGGAACAGGCGGAAGCTGGAAGAAATCGCCAGTGATGACAAGTTGGATACCGCCCCATGCTTTACCGTTGTTGCGGATAATACGGCCGATTTGAGAAAGCTTGTCGAAGAGATCGCCGTCAACCATGGAAATTTCGTCAATGATCAAGACTTTTGTCCTGAGCCATCTGTTCTTGGCTTTGGGGTTCCGACGGATCTTTTTGACCAGTGTCGTCACATCTTCCTTTCCGAGACCGATGCCGGCAAAACTGTGCAGGGTCATGCCACCAATGTTACATGCTGCCAGACCAGTTGAGGCGGTAACAGCCAGGCGATCTGGGTCTTTCTTCCATTTTTTCTTTAGGTCATCGATTATTGCTCTCATCAACACCGACTTTCCTGTACCTGCAGGACCAGTGAAGAAGACGCTCTGGCTGCGCGAGCAGACCAGATTCTTGACATGTCGCTGTTCGTTACTGAGTGTTACCGCCGAATGTTTGGTCGCTTTTGTGGCTGCAGTCACATGATCATTGACAACATTCTCAATCTCATCCAATGAGATATGCGATGCTGTTGATGGGGCTCTCTTAAGCTGGTCTCGAAGCTGTTTCTTCTGTGCCTTGACAGCGCTGGCAGTCGTGTCCCATGGTAACTTGCTCGATTGGGACTTCACGGCCGGTGTCGCATATCCGGAAACCCCAGCTCTATCTCCCTCTGAGGGGCTTGTGGCGCGTCCCCAGCTCTTCGGCAAAGACCTCTTCTTCGCAACTGGAACCGGAGGCTCGGAATCGACAACCTCTGATTTCCGCTTCGACTGTATATCGTGCGAAGGCAGGCGGGGAGCCACGTAGTGGGACGGAGAAGATTGTGACCAAGACAAAAGACTGCTAGGCGGAGGGGCATCCACACCATGTTGAGCAGTTGCCGGTACAGCCTGTCTCGAGACACCTGTATGAGCGGGAGCTGTAGGTAAGGCGGACGGCTGCTCGAAATCCAAGTCTAGATTGTCATCGTCACTCAAGTCGCCATCTGCTATGAACACAGAGCTTGTTGGCTGAGATTTTTGTGTGCCATTCTCGTCGTCCAAGAGGCTTATAATGTGTGGCTCCTCGCGAAAAGACTCTGTATTGTGACATAGTGTGGCAAACGACTGTCTGTTTCCCGATCCGATCCCATTGATACCAGAGGTTCTTTGTTGGTTTGTCTTGCTGGGAACGTTGGGTGTTCGAGACGAGAGAGCAACGGGGTGCGCAGGCACGCCCCTCCTCAACTGTTCGACAACATTCTCGCTCTGCTGAGGTTGGACAGGGCTGCTGGATGGGAACAATTGCCGAGCAAGTAGAGGTTTTGGAGCTACCGGATCGTTGGGTCGCTTGGCCTCGAAGTCTCTGTTGGCCCGGGAGAGCATGGCGATGGATGAAATTCTCTGTAGCCCGGCCCTGGGTAAGAAGGCCTTTTTGTGGAGTGCACAACGAGTTGCAGCGTAAATCGTCGCGTATCCTCGAGGCGACAGCAGAACAAAGGCTGAGCTTGCCGGCATACGGCTAACACAGGCTAGCTGCAGGCGTATCTCCGAGGATCGCGCGACCTTGTATTCAGAGAGGGGGTTTTATGGGATCGCGACGTATCTAATGTGGTTGCGCCCTGTTGGTTGACTGGTGGGAAAATCAAAGTAGTTGTGGAATAGAATGAAACGAGAAGAAAAAAGAAGAAAAAAAAACACACACAAACACAAACAAACGGAGCTTCAAAACAACAACCGCATTGAGTATATCGAAATCATCACTGTCGCGACGTGTTGGGGGCCGAATGTAGGATTGCAAAATGTAGGTAGGTTAGATACAGACAGGAGGTACTTACGAAATCTCCGTGTGGTCAATCAAGGTGTCCCGCGTTTTGCTGCCATCAAACATTTCGCGTCTGCACGTGAGATTGCTTTATTCCAATGTCGCGTCTCAATTTACCGGTAGTGAAGTTCTTCTTCTGCTCAGTGTGAGTGGGTAGGTGGTAATAGTGGGGCTATTGAGCACTGATTGGTTGGTTACATGCAATCCCACACAACCCACGCTCTCACAGCCCGGGATACTGGCCTTATCTCAACCTTGCGAGACCCTTAACCTCTCGACCTCTTACCTTCCTGACTGCTATCGTCATCCGAGACCTCCATCTACTAATAATAATTACGTAGGTAGGTTTAGTGTAACCTATGGTCACTTCGGGGGCAGACAACCATGCGGGTTGCGATTTTGTGGTACATCGCTTAGCAACAGCTGAACCTTATCCCTTACAGAATGCAGTAGAGGGTTTGTCGCCCTAAGAGGCTGCGCGCAATTGTGGCTTCTTTTCGCCGAAGGGTACAGTAGGTGTAAGTTTCCTCTGACAAAACTTATTGCTAATTGCAGTCCTTTGCCACAAAACGCCTCAATGCAAAGAGTGTTGAGAGTCGTGTGCGGGAGTACGGAGTAGTGTCAAGGCAGTGTTTGCTTGTGCAAGAACATTGAGAGCTTCCACTCCATCCTCCATGAGGCGCCTGTCACGCTACCTCCACGCGATCCCGCTGCCTGAAGACGTTAAAACCTACAAAGTCTACAATACTGGAGACGCGATCGCCATCTTTAGCTTTGGTGGCTTGATCATCGTCAAGGTCAGGTGTAGAACTTAATCTTGGAAGATCCCAAAGTCTCTCTTCCATTCTTCTAGTAATTGGTGTCCACGCACGAGGAACTACACGTGGCTTAGTGTGAGGTGAAGGACTTCGAAACAAGGCAGACAGCAGCCACCACCGCCCGGGATCCGTGATTAACTTATATGCCGGTCGGTTGGGATAGAAACCCAGTTGTGGTAGACTTTCGTCTATAGTTTCCGTCACCCGGAGCTGGATCTCAGCAATTTCGAGGGGTTGAGGCGGCAGATCACGGATCCCGTTCATGTACAACGTCCATGATGTGCTGGCGAGATGAGAATATTGCAGCGCTTGGCTCGCCATGGGAGTGGCTGCATCCACGAAATGATCAAACAAGCGGCGGCCACCTCCGAAACTACGCGGATCGGCGATAACCAAATGCGTACGATTGAGTATTTTGACACTGGCATACATGGAATTAGGTTGCGCGCCGAGGAAAGAACAATGCATGTATGCATGAAGGTGACGAATGAGATACAGAGGTTATGTCTCTGCAGCAAGACCTAAGCTTTCAGCACCTGTATCTAATCTGATATCCCCATCGTCAGTGCGGGGTGTGTATATTAGTTGATAGAAGATTAAAGAGACGATGATGAAGAGAAAAGGGTCAAAGAGATCGGAGGGGACAGCAAACCCCTTGGGCTACTGGCACCTGGATGAATTGAAGTCAACCAGGCGAATCCTCAGCACCAGTGTACTTTGACCTAGCGCAAGTGGACAAGCTCGCTCAGACGGGAAACCAAGAAACGTAGCAGAGGCGTGCATATGCATGTTACAATCCATCACACAATTGGTAAGTCCCTAACGGGAGAGAACAAAAAGCCACGAATTTTGCCAGCCCGGCGTATCGTGATGCAATGTTGCATCTTGTCATCTAATATCTTTATATATTGATATATAATCTTGCGGTGTATAATAGTCAAGACGTGTCATATACTCACTGGAAACGTGCACACCGTTGGGCAAGGAAGTAATTGGAACTAGATGCGGCTCATTGAGTGGTAATAGACTTCTACCAACGTATCCACCTAGGTTCCTACTACATACTTTCGTATTTGGCGAGGTGCCGAGTGTGTGGAAGCGCAAATGCCTGAATTTTGACCAATGCAGGCCTTCCTTCGTCTGCCTAACTCTATGTTTACCAATATGAAAGCGGCATAGCATGTAAAGCGGCGGTATCGAATGGGTCAGCAATACGCGAGAGCTGAAGCCATTCAGACCATTTCTTTTGCGAAAAGTGCTGTGTGCTGCTGAATCTCAGGTGGTGGAAAGTATCGACAGTGTCTCTTTTTTTTTGCTTTCCTTTCCCAATCCGAGTCGTTTTTTCGTCTTTGATGGACCGCCCCGCTCTAATCGCCGCCACTCTACGTGGTACCCGTGTGGGCGGCGGTTGTCGGCTTGCGCGGGCTAATTTGTAGTGGAACCAAGTGTTCCACCAGGTGGATCAATGTCAATTTATGTGGATCTTCAGTGGCGTCATAGCGGTAAGTTGCTTTCCACCTGCACAAGCAAAAGAAAAGCTTCCAATCTTGGGGGCAAAAGTAAACAAGTCAGGTGCTTGCCGTTGCCCGTCTACAGTAGTCCACCACGTTGGTAGCCTTGCAGATGTTTACCCTAAAGGTATGTGTGGAGCGAAGATTAATACAGAGATTTACATAGTAAGGCTTATCGGGGGGACTAATGACTTATGGAATAAATCCAAGGTTTCAAAGGGTCTCCAAACTCAAAAACCACTATCAGGCTAGCGTCTAGTTCAGCAAAAACAAGGGAGCCTGCATGTTCGCCGCGTGGGAAGAGACGAGATGGAGATCAAAAGAATTGTCATATTTGCAGTTGCTGTAATCTGAACATTCGGTTTAATCCCTTTCAAGTTGCCTATTTTATCAAGCTACCTATTTTTAAAAGGTACCTAATCTATGTAGTAAACCCTGACCGACTCTTGTCGAGCGAGTACTGCGCTGGTCTCCGCTCATTCGCCTGTCGCAGTCATATTCGTGTACAAGTTCTCCCGCGGGCTTGGCAGGTCCAACTTACTTACGTAGGTACCTAGCATCAATACCCCTGTAGCCCATGCAAGGAAGCTTGGGGAAGAAAGTCAAGGACCCAAGCCTGAAAAGAAATTTCGTAAGGTGCCGACAATTGATTCTTTGGGATCATTGCTTGCGCTTTATCCCCGACACCTTGATCCCTTTGCTGGGTTTTCACCTGTCGTGTCTCTCTCGAATTAACGGCATTTTGCTATAATTCAATCCTCTCCCTGTTGGTTTCTCAATTTTAGCGATTTGTTCCCAGAGAGTCTTTTCTCTGGCGCTTCATTCTTTAATTACCACTTTCGCGCGCCAACCCAACCTTTTTTTTTCGTTGTTGTTTGTGGTCGTCCCACAAAAACCGACGACGACATCGCTAAATCATCACACAGACAATACTGTACGCAGACCTCGAGTCCTCATTACAGTACTTGAACGGGTGCAGCATTCCTCGTGCCATATTTAAATCACCCTTGCGGGAATGCCCTTTTCTGCGGGGAAAGACAGTCAAGATTAACCAAGCCTTCTCAGCACCTTGGCGCTTTTACGTTGTTAAAGCTTGGCCGCTTGGCCGCTTGGCCATTTTGAAGACCACTACACACAAACCCTTTATTTTTGGTGGCTATTTCGCTGCCACCAGTCCGCAGGTCGAGTATCAGAAACTTCAGGTCTACTTCTAGAGCGCATTCCCGCTGGTCTTGGCCGGTCGGTTGCCAGCATACACCAAGCAACCATGGCCTGGGAACATCTCTCCATCACCAAGCCACACCTGGTGTACATCATCCTGGGTGGCTTCACCTCACTCTTCATGCTATGCTCATCCTTCATCAAGGAGCGCATGTATATTGGTGAGGCAACAGTTGCGACACTCTGCGGCCTCATATTTGGCCCTCACGCTGCTAACCTCATCAACCCGCAATCATGGGGAAATGTCGATATCGTCACCATTGAGTTCTCACGGATAGTACTCGTGGTTCAATGTTTTGCTGTCGGCGTCGAATTGCCCAAGTTTTACATGGAGCGGCACTGGAAATCGGTAATTTTCCTCTTGGTGCCTGTCATGACTTTTGGCTGGTTGATCACTAGCGTGGTTATCTGGTGGATGATCACTCCCCTGTCATGGCTAGAGAGCCTGGTCATTGCAGCATGTGTAACTGCCACCGATCCTGTCCTGGCCTCTTCGGTTGTCGGCAAGGGAAAGTTTGCGAAAAGGGTACCCAAGCATCTGCGGGATCTACTCTCAGCCGAGTCAGGATGCAATGATGGCATGGCCTTTCCATTTGTCTACCTTGCATTATACCTGATTCAGGACCACATGGACGCCAAGGACGTGACCTTTCACTGGTTTGTCTTCACCATCCTCTACGAGTGCGTTTTTGGCGCCATCTATGGCTTCTTGGTCGGTTACCTTGCTCGTCACGGGATCAAATATGCCGAGAAACACGACCTCATCGATCGGGAGAGCTTTTTGGTCTTCTACTTCGTTCTGGCCCTCTTTTGCGCAGGCTCAGGTAGCATCCTGGGTATCGACGATCTTCTTGTCGGCTTCGCTGCCGGAGTGGGTTTCTCTAACGATGGTTGGTTCGGCCAAAAGACCGAGGAGTCCCATGTCTCCAACGTTATCGACCTGTTACTCAAGTAAGTTTGATGCATGGTGTTGCTTTCAGGGCATAAACATATGACTGACCATTAAAAAATGTACTAAAGTCTTACGTACTTCGTCTATTTCGGCACAATCATCCCCTGGGAAATGTTCAACAATGCCGAGCTGGGCCTTGACGCATGGAGGCTGGTTGTGATTGCCATTTTCATCCTTCTTTTCCGCCGAATCCCCATTATGATGGCACTGAAACCGCTGATACCGGACATCAAAACATGGCGAGAGGCTCTGTTTGCCGGTCACTTCGGGCCCATCGGTGTCGGTGCTATCTTCGTCGCCATTCTTGCTCGAGCCGAACTTGAATCGGAAACGCCGGTACCGCTCTCTGAGTTGCCGCCGCCGGATTCCCCGCATTACACTCTCATCACGCTAGTGTGGCCCATAGTAGCCTTCCTCGTGGTTACGTCCATAATTGTCCATGGATCTTCCGTTGCCGTCTTCACGCTCGGAAAGCACATCAACACATTGACATTGACCATGTCATACACTACAGCGCCGGAAGATGGGCCGTCATGGATGAACAGACTGCCTAGAATCACGTCGCAGTCCAGATCGCAGGCCAGAACCATGTCGGATACCGATACTGATGAGCCAAAGATGCCCGAATATCCACCCGGAACTCTGCCCCCAATTGGATTCCCCGGAAATTTCCTGCGTCGTGTGAGAGATGACGAGAAGGATGACTCTGGCAGACAGTCACGACGTGCTTCTTCAACCGGAAGAAAGAGGCGCAGCAGTAGGAAGAGGTGGGATGACGGAATTGGGCCGGGAGGGCCAATCTCCGAGTCTGCCATCTTCCCGCGGCGTACCGAGAGCGACATGGTTAACGCCCCCGAGACACAGGAGGATTCCAAGGCCTTGCCTTCCCACAACAACTCGTCGGATCAAACCCATGTTGGAGGCCAGAGTGGTGGCCATTCTGAGAATGATTCGCAAAAGACAGAGACTCGCCCAGGATCAGGTAACGGCGGACAGGAAAATGACAGAAGCCGCCAGGAATCCGCAGTGCGCCTCTATAGCGAGGGAGATCACCTGATAATAGAGAACAGAGATGGAGATGTTATTGCACTTGACCCACAAACCGAGGAAGGTGGAGCGCAATCACCTGCCGGTGTTGATGGGCAAGAGGCAGCATCTGGTTGGTCCGCGATCAAGAAGAGGCTGGGTAACTGGCGAGACGAGGAGATTCAGAAGCGTAATAGGGGCACAGAAAAGACAAAAAAGCATGCTCCTGCGCGGGCGTATCAATTCGGAAATACCGTGAGTTTATCTTTGGAGACGAGGCTGCGAATACGTTCATTTTTACTGACTAGTTTGTCAACTCTAGATCATTGTCGAGGATGAGGACGGCGAAGTCTTGAAAAAATACGAATTGCCGTCAGGGAAGCCAGAGAAGGAAGGGGGAGACTTGGTGTCACAAAGCCTGAAGAAAATGGGTATCGGATCCAAGCAAAAGGGTGGTAGCGCCGAAAATCCAAACGACAATTCTCCGGCACAGACAGATGGAGCACCATCCAGCAGAAACGCCAGGCCCACGCAAAGGTCGAGGAAAAAGAGCTCGGCAGCTGAGGAGGAGGATGAGGAAGATGACAGGAACATCCGCTTCAAAATCGGCGGCGTTGGTCAACGCATGACCAAAGAAGACTTCATCAGGGAAATGCGCAAGTTGGACAAGAGCACCCGCCGTGAGGTCGTTGACCAGTCATCAGCCTCGGTAGCGGTAAAGGCATTGGCTAATCAGGAACGACGTCCGGAAGACTCGCCAAAGGTTGACGAGAGCCCCCGCGACTTCGGAGGGAGCCGGGCCATCTTACAGCCCTCTAAACCGGCCCAAGCAGAGGCGGCATCACGCAGTGGAGACCGAGAACAAGATGGCGAGACAGCTGCCGAGCGGAGACGACGGCTGTCGGTGCTGAAACACATGAAGTCGGACGATATCAATGAGAACACAGAGACACCAGCAGAAAGGCGAAGACGCGAAGCTGCGCTAGGAATAGGCCCCAGTGATCAGGTGGCTGAGGCGGACAGCGACGACGAGGATGGCTCACCGAGGGAACCCTCTGCGAGGCGAGGAATCCGTTTCGCCGAGCCTACCAGAGGCAACAAATGAGTGTGAATAGTCTATCGGATGACGAGCAGCGCTTGGTGGTTGTCTTCTGTAAAAGCGCAGTCTCAGATGAGTTAGCGTCAGTAAATACTTATTTAATTAATCAAATATTTTCTCGCACATATTCTCAGCTATGCAAGAATTAATGCTACCAAGGAACGAAGTCAAACTCGAGAAGTCTAACGATTGTAATATGATTATCTATCTTCAAGTTCTTTAGGTACTCTATGTACATGCCTTTGATACATCCATTGTTCCACTTTCACAAACACTGTCAAAAGCAGATGATGGCACAGTACAGGGTAGGTAGGTACCAACAGGTAGCTACGTAAGCTGTCAAGTTGCCCAACCCCAGTCAAGTCGAGGCCCCACATAGCTTGCAGTCGATCCCTGTCGGGACCAGGGAAAAGGAATAATGCGCCAGGCAGATTGATTGGATTGACGTGAAAAAAGTTGCAGCTTTCCCATCGAGCATTCGCTAGCATCAACTGCCAACAACAACCAAAGACCAACCAACCCATCTTGTAATACCAAAAGAGCACATCATCCTCGCCCTTGGACAACTCTATTCTACCACACTTAACTTCTTTACGTGTCTTTTACTCACCCCTAATCTGTCACAATGGTTCAGCTTACAGAGGTCGTCGACGAGGAATTCCTCAAGACCCAGCCTGGCCACGACGACGAGGACGATGACTTCACAGATACCGGTAGGTGAAAAATCTCTTCCCCTCAACGGATCGTCTGCCAATATATATAGGGCTTTTACGGAAACTGCCGTTTGCAGCCCGCATCAGAAAACAATGCAACAGAAGACAAACAGAACCCATAAACTCTTCCCATATACTAACGAAACAAAAACGACATTTTCCTCCCACAGACTCGGAAATCTCAACAGACTCCGACTACGACGTATCTGGCGAGACCCTGGCCGACCGCATCTACGCGCTGCGCGACATTGTGCCGCCGACGACGCGCGGCTGGATCCACGGCAAGTGGATGGGCGCCACCAACATCTTCCGCACCACGGCCGCCTTCCTCGGCCGGAGCGCCTGGCACATCTCGGTCAGCGCCATGCTCTTCGGCATCCCCTTTGCCCTGCTGTGGAGCGAGGAGCAGGGCATGATCGCCATGGAGCAGGAGCAGCGCATGCGCGAGCAGGGCGGCGAGCTCCTCACCGCCGGTGCTGCCGGTGGCGGCGACATCAACTCGCTCGACCAGCTCGAGTCTGCCCTCGGTGGTGGCGTTGGTAGCGTTTCTGCCAAGCCTTCATTGTGAAAAGAATAACAATAAAGAAGATAAAAGAGCGAAATGGTGTGGAAAAGGGGAGGGTTGATTGTTGGTGTTTGAGAATTGGATTAAGCTGCAAGGACGGAAGAATGTTTGTCGCCTGACGACTTCCTGGCTCGTTGATGCTAGGGGACGTTCGTGCAACCAAATCACCAGTTCTTTACCTTGGGGGATTCCAAAGCTGCATAAGACCAAAGCGCACGGTTTGAGGGCATCATGTCCGAAACGAAAATCGCAATCATCGCAAAACTGCGGATGCGCAATGTTTCGAATCTTCCTCGCGCGGGTTGATTTCAACAGTTTTCAATGCTCCGGCGGGACGACAGCCACACACAACGCGGGCCTGTACTTGGGTTAACTCCGGCAAATGGCACAATGTCGTCGATGAGGGAGTACATTGTCCGAACCCAAAAAAATTTCTACTTTTTAATACGGGAAACGAAACATCTTCCTGTTGTATTGCCTGTACGATATTCATTCTGTACCATAATAACGTTAGCATTTCCCCTTTCACGAATATAGACCTGTGCTGCCTTTTACCATCTTGTCGATACCTCCCCGGATTGCAGGTATGTTGAACGCCTCATTCGGTATGGAAAGGCTCATATAGCAGTGATAGTATAGTCGTTGAATAAAGTTGATTACAAAATGTGTATCTATCTGTATCTGTATAGGTTGTCCATCGCCTAGCCAGCAGAGCTTACACTTAACCCTGAGCCAGTAAAGCCGTGGAGGACGAAAGTACTGTAGGGACTGAGAGGAGTATAGGTAATCCATCGCTCAATTTTGCTACTCGTGACACCAGAAAAGTTCCTGGCCACCCGTTTTGTTTTTGCTTTTAGAGGAATCATCACAGTGAGCGAACCGTTCATACCCTCCTATCAAAAACGCCTTGTTTTCCAAACGCTAAAAGAGAAAGAAATTCATGTAGAGGCGACAGGTTGACGAGGATGGATTTCTGCTCACGCAGCGCCATGTGCCTCCAAGTCAACCTCGTCAATAGTCGCGCGATGCTTGGCACTGTCTCGTACCAAGTTGCTGAAATATTTGAGTGCGACGGCACTCTCCGCGCTGATGCGTAACGTCTCATCCCGTCGAGTGCCCAGCTGCTCGACCGAGCGGCGGAGGCCAACACGAACCGAATCGGCTGGGATCCGCAGCACCTTGCGTACAGACCCAGAGATGCGAGCAGAGTTTAGGTGCACGTAGTCGGTTGCTGCCAGATGTGAAGATACCTTGGCAGATAGACGATGAGGGAGGGATTGGGGAATAGAGTTCAAGACGAAGGCGGAGGCGGCCACAGCTATCGAGATCGTCAGTATTTGTCTGCAAAATATCATGATTGATAGTGGACTGAGGGAAAATGTCCATGTCTTACCAGCCACAACGATTCCGGGAATAATCAATCGTCTTAAGTTGTCATTGCCAAGCACTCGAGCTGCCCTCAACGCATGATCCATCCAGCCATAACCAACAACGAGCTGACCTCCAACTGCCGTGGCCACTGTTAGAGCCATTCCGGTACCAGCAACCTTCTCCTGGCGGCGAATAAGCGTGTTCCAATCGATAAAGTCCCAGATCTCAGTAGGTATGTCAGCTTGCCGCGCGAGCACGTCCCTCTTGCGGCGGAACATGACATCCGGTCGGAAGCTGAGGTCTGCGTACTCGTCTCCCAGATGCAGCAAACCCAGTTGCTTGATTGTATTCACGCCGCTGACTGTTCTTGCTCGGGCGTGATCTTCACACGCGGCGACAGCATCTGATATTTGGGCGAGCATTGCTTCTTTCAGCTGTTCTGCGTAGTCAAAGGAGCCCCAGATTCCCGGATAATGGACTCCGAGGTCGGCATCGCCAATGTTCTGGATTGTGAAGCCGAGGGTTGACCTTGTGTGTTCATAGACTTCGGAACAAGTTTGCTCAATTGACTTGTCCATCTGCTCATCCACCTGCGCGCTTGCCTTTCTGCCCGACTCGAGCATGGGCTCGATCTCAGCCAGCTCCTCATTCACCCTGTCGAGCTCCGACTGTGCCACTTCGACGTTGACCTGAGCCAAAGCGTTGATATCGGCAAGAATGTTCAACAGATAGTTCTTGGCCGGAGCCAACTTGGACCTGGACCGTTTCTCCAGCACAAATCTCCTGAGTGATTGTTCAAGGTTCTCAAAGTCTCGAATCTTCTCCTTGTCTTTGCCCTTTCCTTTTCCTTTCGAATCCTCCTCGTGCGGATCGTCATCGCCGTCGCCACCACCACCGCCACTTGAGCTGCCGCTACCTCCACTGCCACCGGGAGGAGGAGGTGGTGGTGCTACGGGAACTGCGTTGCTCGAGACAAAATGGACAAGCTCCGAGGCCTCTTTGTATGTCCTTGGGCTCATCATTTTCACGCGGTCCAAAATCATCTTTTGACAGCGCTCCTTGTCTCTGATGTTGTCAAATTGGTTGACAACTATGAAGAGATATGCCTTCTCCGCCGCTGCCACCGAAATGAAATCCTGCGCTGAGATTGTGAAGTGGTTTGCAGCAGACACGACAAAAACAACTACATCAATCTCTTCTTGGCGAGCAAAGACTGCTGTCGTCTTGGTCATCTCTGAGTTCAACCCAGGGGCATCGATCAGCGCAATGTCAACAACACCGTTGTTCAACAGCGATTCATCGATAGTCCGGACGTCTTTGACGTAGACCTTGCATTGTAGATATGTCTCGTTGTCGACAACTATCTTCTCCAGATCGGACAAGGAATAGACGTCATATGTAGACTCATCGTTCCTGTCGTAGATGGCTTCCTTGTGCACGGCATGTACCTCTTCTAGGCCGCTGTTTTCCCTGGCATCAAGAACCTCGCAGAAGATGCTTGTGCACGGTTGTTGATCTTCAGGCAGAATCTTCCTTCGAAGTAGTGCATTGCAGAATGCCGACTTCCCTGCGTTCAGGTCTCCCGTAACCAACACCTTACTCGATGTGTCCTCGATACGTTCCCTTAATGACTGGAGGTGCTTGATGCTAGAGCCGATCTTTCCGTCCAATAAAGAGGCAACCGAGCCTTTCTCCAGCGAGTGCACCAGCTCGGCCTGATGTAATGAACCCAGCTTGAGGTCCAGCTTTAAGATCGAGAATTCTCTCGAGATTTGCGGTGAGACAAGCCGAGGCTCGGCAGCAGCCTGTCTACGCTCTGCAGCCTTGCTGGACTCGGCATCCTGACCACCGATATCTTCCACCGACGTCAGAGACCGCCTGAGCTCCCGAGGATGGCTGGCTGCCGTGGCGGATGCAGCGAGTTCTCCGATCGACGTGAATGAATGGCGCAGGTTGCCCGGCCGAGGCGAGGTTGGAGTATCTATGCCTTGAACCGACGGATAGTGTGCTGGCCACTTGGCGTTCATCTCCCGCAGACCTTTCAGTAGTTGAATGGCGAGGTTGATTGACCGGGCCAGGGCTACGCGATGTGAGTTGTAGTAAAGCTGGTGGATGGCGCCGGCCTGCATGCGACGATCGGGTTCGACGAGAGCCTGGTGGTGGTCGCCAGAGGCACCGATGAGCGGCGCTCCGTCGCCGGCAATGCTACCGCCATATCCGGAATCGTTGTCGAGGAGGGCTTGTAGACGATGCGCGTGCTCGGATGTCGACCCGGTGCCGACGGTCATGTACGAAGGCGGACCTGAAAGACCTGGGGACTGCGTTTCGTTTGTGACCCCCGAACTTCCTTCGCCGTTGGATCGCGCTGTTGGTGTAGGACCTGCGGCGTCCCTGCTGGGAGCAGATTCTTGGCTCATGGTGATCGATTTAGTTCAGTCGCGGTGAAGACGGGTTGCATCTGAACAGAGCGCGTCGAAAATAAGCCACAAGGCGTGCGAAAATGAAAGCGACAACCAACTGCCACTGTCTATGCGAATTTTTTCCCCAGTCCTTTGTTATTGTTTTTTGTTTTGTTATCCGCTGACTCTTCTCAAAGTGCCTCTATCGGACAATCTTGGTCCAGGGACGTTTTGCATGTCAATACATAAAGCAGAAAATGGAGCTCCCCATGTCCCTGGGCGAATTGCATGACAGGGGCAAATTTACTACCAGGGGACAGGCCAGCCGACGTAGCATTACGATGATGCAGACAAAAGCCAACGGCGCTGGCGGGTCAAATTCTGGAAAGACCCGCTTTGTATACCGGATGCACGTGATTTTCCGGAATTAGCCTCCACCTCCTTCCAAAGTGCAATCAAGGCAAGCAAGCCAAAGGTACTCTGACGCAAGTCTGCGGGTCAGAGCGCGCGCAGGGAAGACAGACCCCACTCATATATCGATACCCCAACATCAGTCCAGTCAGGTCGGCTCGGGCATGTCTGTTGCCTGGATACACTTTATTGTCTGATTGGTGAACTGCCGCGACTACGTAGCTAAAGAGCTGCCAGTCGCTACAAAACCTATAGCTGCTCTGGCGATTGCAAACGACCACTTCATACCACTTTGGCGTATGACAATCTGAATAGTGCAAGCGATTCAATCCGCCGCGATCCAGTAGACGACAACCCTTACGGACAGTTTGCTGATAGCCTACCCCCCAAAACAAGATACGTCACCTAACCAAAATGAATGCAAGTAACCTAAAGCCATACCAGTACTCTTCATGTTCAGTATTTGCTGACCATATGTCTTTTCCAGATCATCGAGTGGGCATTCGGCAAGCGCATGACGCCCGCCGAGCGTCTGCGCAAGAATCAACGCCTCCTGGATAAGGCCATCCGGGAACTCGACCAGCAGAGGGTGAAGCTCGAGAAGCAGGAGAAGACTCTAGTCACGCAGATCAAGCAGAGTGCACAGAAGAACCAGATGGGGGCATGCAAAATCCAAGCCAAGGATCTCGTAAGGACGCGGCGGTATATCGAGAAGTTCTACGGTATGCGCAGCCAGTTGCAGCAAATATCCTTGCGCCTACAGACGCACCGCACCAACGAACAGATGATGCAGGCCATGAAGGGGGCGACTATGGCACTGGGGAGCATGAACCGCACAATGAATTTGCCTTCTCTGCAGCGTATCGCGGCCGAGTTTGAGAGAGAGAACGACATAATGGAGCAAAGGCAAGAGTTGATGGACGATGCCGTCGACGATGCTATGGATGTTGGCGTCGAGGAGGAGGGAGATGAACTGGTTGAACAGGTTCTTGAGGAGATCGGCGTTGACCTGAAGAACTCGGTACGTAGTCCTCATTCTGGGCGAAACCAACATAACGCCTTGTTGCCCCTATTTCGTACCACCTGCTGACATTCTCTATATAGCTTGGAGAGACACCGCAAGGGCTGCAAACAGAGACGGTTGCAGAGACACGGATTGCACAAGCGGTTGGTGGTGGTGGTGGTGGTGGTGGTGATGATGACTTGCAGGCCAGGCTGGATAGCCTTAGGCCAAAATGAGATACCAGACTCTGAGGGGAGGCGTTTTGTCAATTATGTAACCAAAGTTTTACCCTTCTTTTGAAAATGACTGCAGCACAAAGGACCTGCTAATCCGGACCCGGAAGCTATGCTCACCCTTGTCTGTGAGAGTTAGCACGTAAAAGTGTTTGATTTGCTGTCGCTCAGTAATATGCGTATAATGTGCTAACAACGCTTGGTATGCATGCCTAGACGAGAAACAAGTCGGCCACATTCCTGTCGAGCCAGACATGCCGAAGAAGGGAAGTATTTGTACCGGTAGGGAAATGTAATGTCATATTGTCGGACTGATAGAGAAAAGCCGTACGACGATATTTATAAGTACAGAAATCACGGTTGATTGACGATGTTGTTGAAATTTGTACTACGTAAAGCGAACTTACTTTCACCGGGGTTCGATTCAATCAGCGGATTCGGAGGCTCAGAGAAGCCGATGTACCACCTACACGGGTGAATTTGTTGATGCATGAAGAAAATTGCCTTCGCAAATTATATACATGTGCGGCTTGCAGAAGAATACTATGTACCTAAGTGCATAGTAAGAAAGTAAGGTAGGTCCTGATGAGCTATATCGTGTCTACCGGTATAATAAAATACCATGACCATTTGATAAAATTCGCATCAAGACACGGCGTTAATCGATTTCCGCCCGTTCTCGGGGCTGTGCAAATCGTCACCGAGTTTGACTGCAACCTGTCGTCACTCTCAAGCCGATCCCCGCACGCTGTCCTGGTGGTACGGAACAGGGATCACGCAGACAGCCCAGGATATGACCCAAAAACCCGTGCAATCACGAAGGATTGCCCCGCCTCTCAAACTACCTTACCTATCTACTACCTTACCTTCATAGGTACTGACCGAAGTCCTGATGAACGTTTGATTCCTCCGTTCATCTCACGTCGCGCAGTCTATTTCTTTTGTCGTGTACGAACCCATTACTTTGGGTCTTTTGGCACGTAGATTCACTTCTGCCGTTCCTTGGTCTACTTATACTGTATTCCATCCCTCGTCCCCCACCTTGCCCATCAGATTCCGAAACCAAGATCGTGCTGTCCGTGATCACATCAGTGGGCGCTAAAAGGCTCCTAGTCAATACTAGACTAGAACTTAGAACATCGATTCTATCGACATTGCGCCCTCCGCGCCGAAAACACCAGCATTTGTTTCTTCAGACAAGGTACTGTTCAATCAGGAGACCCAAAAAAAAGTGCAGCCGGATTCGGGTTGGCTAGGTAGCTTTATTTGCTTGATCAAGGTAAGTGATGCAAGTCTTTTGGTCTTCGCAATAAGGCCCCAGTGACCAAAGCATTTCATGCTTTTTCACCTTGCAGCTCCACTCGCAGCTTGCCACAAGTCCCCGACTCGGACCTGCATTCCTTTGCTTCTTGCATTGCGGATGTTTAGGATCGGAAGCTACCTTCTTCTACCTGGTTGCTGCCCTACCTTACCTACCCACCTACCTAGGTAGCTATATGTGTGTATGCTACCGCATGCAATTCCTTTACTAATCTGTACATGGGCAGGAACGCCTCGAAACGTCTGTTCCACCTTATCGAAGACCCCAGCCCGCCTCTCAAACGTCCAGTCCTATGCGACCGGTACATTACGAAATCAGCAAAAAGTAGCCAAGAACAGCTAGAATTCATCGACCTTTTTTCACTTTCTTACAAATCGCACTCCCTCATACTCCACGGTCGCCTCTATTTCAACCAATCTGGCAGGAAACAAACGGCGCAGTCTCTCCACTCAAGGAGGTCTGCTGAATAGAATGTTTGGCGGCTCCTCGAAAGCGGACAGCCCTACCTTGACCAGCGCGACTTCGAATCTACCAGCGACAGGTATTCCTGCGCCAGGGAGCAAGTCTCCGTCCCCGGACGCGAGCGAATCGACTTTGAGCAGTAGCCCCACCAAAGTTTCCGAGCAGGCCACGAGCAGGGAGAAACGCAGCGGCAATGGCAGCCCCCCCGACTCTGCCGGCGCTGCCGAGCAGAAGAAGAGGAGAAGCAGCGGCGTGAGCAGCAAGGCAAGCAGTCTGCTCGCCAGCGCAAAGAGTACACTCAATTTTGGTCAGGGTAGCAGTCGTTCGAATACCGACAATGGATCGTCAACACAGACTGCACTGCAGAAGCTGGGGAAGCAGGACCCGGCGCTCATAGTACCGCAGGGTCAGCAGAATAACTCGGCGGGAGAGTCGCTGCCGGGACCCAAGTCGACTTTCCGCGTTGGCGTTTGGGAGGATCGTAACAAGAAATGCAGGCGTACTATGGAGGATACCCACGCATTTCTCTACAACTTTCTTCATACGCCGACAGCGACACCCACCAGTTCGTCAAATGCGACTGACGGCGAAATGAAACCCGCGGCATCTCCGGGCGACGAGATTGTCGAGTCTGATAATGGCTACTTTGCCATTTTTGATGGCCATGCCGGCACCTTCGCCGCGGACTGGTGTGGCAAAAAGTTGCATCTCATTTTGGAAGAGACAATACGCAAGAAGCCTAATGTACCTATTCCCGAGCTTCTCGACGAGACCTTCACGACAGTTGATGCGCAGCTTGAAAAGCTGCCTGTGAAAAACAGCGGCTGCACGGCTGCGATAGCGGTGCTCCGTTGGGAGGATCGAGTGCCTAGCAGTCAGTCCGCCACTGGCTCCCAACCCGTTGCAGCGGCCAAGGCTTTAGATGAAGGTCTGAAGCCCGAGGACGGAAAGCCCAACGATGGTGCCAGTCTACGTGCATCCGACGCGGCGCCCCCAAGGCCGAAGCCAGCCGTGACAAAACAACGCGTGCTCTATACGGCCAATGTGGGCGATGCTCGTATTATTCTCTGTCGATCCGGAAAAGCTCTCCGTCTCTCGTATGACCACAAGGGAAGCGACGAGAATGAAGGCAGGCGCATAACTAATGCTGGCGGCTTGATACTCAACAATCGTGTCAATGGCGTGCTTGCTGTGACGCGAGCCCTCGGCGACACCTACATGAAGGAATTGGTCACAGGTCATCCCTACACAACCGAAACTGTGATTCAGCCAGAACTGGACGAATTTCTTATTATTGCTTGTGATGGAGTAAGTTAAATCCGCCTTGTCTCGACAGGCCCTGTCTTGTTTTGACTGAAAACCGTGTTTACTAACACAACATTACACAACTCGCAGCTTTGGGACGTGTGCGATGATCAGGAGGCTGTTGATCAGGTTAGGAATATCGAAGACCCAGCGGCTGCGGCGAAGCTACTAGTCAACCATGCCCTTGCTCGATTCAGCACTGATAACTTGTCTTGCATGATTGTTCGATTTGACAAGCAAGCGGTTATTGACGGGCACTCCCGCAAAGACGTTGCCACCAAGGGTGATCCGGCTAGCAAACCGAGCGAGGCAGACCGCAATGTTCAATTGGCCACTAACGCCGCCGGCCGGAGCAATGACCCTATACCTTCGATTAGCGAGGAGCCCGCGGCCACAGCAGCAGCAGCAGGAGCAGCAGCAGGGGACTCTTCTGGTGGCACGAAAGCACAGGATGATGAGTCTAGCCAACCTGCCACATCTTCATAAGAAACCTGGGAAAAAGCCAACATAGCGCCGCACCGGTCAAAGTGCTGAATGCATGTAGTTGAAATTTTGATAGAATTTGCTTCTCTTCGTATTCGGTGGGTGGCACAGGTGGTTGGAAGGCGGCAGTAAATTGAAAGGGAGACACGCTACGAATGGAACTGTGGTGTGGGACATTGTACACGTTTTGTCATCTTTAAGCCAGCCTGCTATGCAGAGCAAGGGTAGCCTACCTAGGTAGTCTGTCAAGGCATAAACATTGAGCTGGCTGACTGATGGGGGTGCACTGGCTTTCTGTTTCCGTGAGCTTCCATCCTACTACCAGAATTTCTTTTAAATAGTTGGAGTGTCTTGGTAAACATATGCAGATGCAGTAAAAATCGTGTGCATGTTACTGAGTGTGTCTCAGGATTGAAGAACTGGCCTCATACTTTAATGGGCCAGCAACGGTCATCCTGGTCGACAAAGAAGCCGGACTCCGGGCTGGAAAGGGAGCCCTTGGTTAACACGGCCAACGACGTAAGGAACAGAAAAGCAAGTCTGAGAATAGACCAAGAGACGAACGAGGACTGATGGGAACATGGTGGTGGTGTGCTGCACATTATCAGTTGACGAGTAAGTTTAGCGTGCAGTTGTACAGCAATTGAGAAATAGGAGGTGAGCTTGATTTAAGGTACGAAAGACAATTAATTAAATGTCTACCGTGGTTAATTTAGGTTGGGCGGGAAGTTGCTGGTCTAATGATGCCCGCAATGTCTGTTCCTCCGATGAATGGCAGGAATGGAAAGCACTGACAGCTCCGTGAGTTGTTGATTGGGCTGCCCCGCACAGACCCCTTTCAATATGAGGAGTGGGGGTGCCCGGTCCTGGCAGGAGAAAGGGAGAAAGTGGACAAATGATTCGACAACCGGTCTTGACAATGGGAACCAATCCTGTGATGGAATAACTGGGACCTTGACTGAATGGAACAGACCTTTCAGGTCCAGTCTGCGCTGGAGACCTTTACCCCTAGCATTAGAACGGAACTAATGAATTGCTAGCGTGGTCGACTTTGTGCAGGTGCATGTCATTGCAGCCCCCCAGCCGCTCCAAAGCCCAAAGTGTCCTGGTCCTAGCCGGCCCCAGCTGCACTTGTCGTGTGGGCTTTCGTGGTCGTTGAACCGTACAGTACGTGCGTGCAACAAGCAAGCAAGCCAATGCTACGTACCGCTACCAGGTACTAACTCACTACTCAGCCATCTGATCTGATCTCGGTCAGAAAAAAAGAAGAACCCCTAAAAATCGTATTTCATCTCTCATTATAAACTGTATTTCGTTCATTCAGTTCTTTTGCGAGCCAATGTCCACAATTGCCCGCCAAGGAGGCCCATAGGGATTTTCATTATACTCCCTTTCTTTGTTTCTTAATTTTTTTTTTCTTGCGAGATACGGCGGGAACGTGCCCGTGCCATCCGGTTTTCTCGATTCTGCAGGGCGACATCTTTTGCCGCCCGTTTCCGTCCCCACGAGTTTGTCCGGCCGTTGAAAGTAAGCAAGCAAAGCTGTGACTTTCCCAATTGCTACTGCCGATAATCGCAACACTCGGCCGAGTCCTACCTCTTCAACTTGACAACCAGCAAAGTTCCCCCAACTCTACCTTTTTTTTTTTTTTTTTTGTTCCCAGCATTCGACTGTCCCCGGCCGCATCTCCAACCCTATCCGGGACTGGCGCAGAGGAAGCAACTACCATAGCATCATCCTTGGCTTGGCCCTCTTTCAGTGCCGAGGAGAAAGGACCCCTACCGCCCTACGATCGACTTTGAATTTTCTACAACGACGACG
>JAVHJQ010006835.1:759-12973 GCA_031306095.1 Pyricularia sp. CD86 | reverse complement strand
GGTATGTGGCAAGCCAGGTAACACACACATTAGTTACCCCTAAGAGAATGGCGAAAAAAAAGATATAATACCTGCCATTGTTAAGTTCATAAGAAACAATCCAAAACATATCCAAAAGCCAAATTCATAATGACCCACGTCACATATCAAAACCATACATAAAAAAACGCACGCAAGTCGCCATCTAATACGACGGAATCCAAAATAAAAAGAACAACACTAAAGAAAGCCTGGAGAGCCAGGTATCACCGGGATATCAGGCCAGTGCTCCCATAGGATCCCACAGCGGAAGCTCAACTGGCTTCTGTTTGAGCACATCCTTGACCTCCTTCGACAGGACTTGGACATCGACGACTGCCTGGTACACAAACTCGTCCATCCACGAATCCTTCATAACGAACCAGCCCTTTTCGCCAGCGGCCTCGCCCCAGCTGTTCTGGACACGCCACCTCACGGTCTTGCCAGTCTTTTCGTCGATGTGCACCGCCGTGAGAACCATTGCGTGGGTCATGGCACTCTCGCCGGTCCGCAACCTGTCGGCCTTGGACATTCCAAGCACCCCAACGTTGAAGCCGAGCTCATAGTCGATGAGATCAAGATCCATGACTCCAAGGGCTGTGTTGCTGAACTTGCCAACGTCGCAGCCGAAAAAGACTGGCTGACCAGCCTTCAGCATGGCCACGCATGCCGACTTGAGTTTTTCCATTGCTACGTTGATGTAAGTGATACCACGGCCTCCCACGACATTGCCTAGCCGGTCGACTGTCAGCAAGCTCATGTAGTCGTTGCGAGGGTCGTTCACCAGCGACACCATGTTCGTGATGGTCGAATGCGTCACGCGGAACTCGGCACTATAGAT
The DNA here is from genome assembly GCA_031306095.1 of Pyricularia sp. CD86. Taxonomy (NCBI): domain Eukaryota; kingdom Fungi; phylum Ascomycota; class Sordariomycetes; order Magnaporthales; family Pyriculariaceae; genus Pyricularia; species Pyricularia sp. CD86. The sequence goes on along the minus strand of JAVHJQ010006835.1, from coordinate 12,114 downwards.
GTCCTTGGCGAACTCAAGCGGCGTGGTCTGAACCTCGCGGGCCTTGCCGTTCTTGTCTGCAAAGGTCCACGTGAACTTTTCCGTAGCCGAGGGTGGAGGGCCGAGCGTGAGCGTCAGCACCGTGTAAATGTCCTTGACCATCTTGACCTTGGTGTGCGAGAGCTGCTCGGCGGTCGTCTTGGGAGAACGCATCATCTTGCGGAGGATCAAGGCATACTCGCGCAGCTTGCTGTATACAATGCTATTGATCGTCGAGGACGAAGTTGCGTTGAAACTATCCGGGTAAAGAATCTGAGGGACCAGGCCGTACTTGTTCACAAGGTTCACGACCATATCCCACTGCCCTCCATCGCTCAAGGGAGCTTGGACCAGAGTTTGCACTAGACGAGAGTCGAGGTCCATGTCTGCTGTGTCCAACACCTGTTCGAGAAAATAATTGCTCTTCTCCAGCTTGTCCCAGAAGAAGAGGTAGTTCTGTGACAGCTCAAATGCATCAACTTTGTACTTTTGCATAATTGCCACGCGGAAGACGTTTGTGGATGCAAAGAGCCAACATCTCCCGGAGCTCCTCTGGTTCGTTATAGGGCCGCCCTCAAACGGTACCTTGAGGTTGAAGACGTGGAGGTCGTTGCTTGTAAGTCGGCGGTTCAGTAGCAGCTCCTTAGGCTGGTATGCAGACAGTGCAGTAAGGGCGAGTCTAAATCATGGGTACAAATATTCGTCAGCTAATCGTGTTGCTTGGCATAGGTTCTCGGTACCTTTGTATTGGTGACGAGCCACTAAAGTATGCTTCTTGTTACGTACCTATTCTTCGGATCTGCGAGAATCGAGCTTTGCCAGTCCGCCATCTGGGAAATAGGCAAATCCTCCGCATCTCGGGCGAGCTGGGGGCCGCCGCCTATTGGCTTCTCGTCGACATGCACACAATCATCATCAAAGCTGAGCAGGTCGAGGTCGTTGCGAGATCTGCGAGCTAGCACCTTCTCGCGTTGCTGCTCGCCAGGTAGCTTTGATTGTTCAACACCCATGATGGACAGAGCTTAGTTTAGCTATAAAGGAGAGCTCTTAGCTACTATAATCCTTAGCTACTATGATGATGAAGAGGCGGGAAAGGACAGAAAGACAAACAACAGTGAGCACAACGGTTGGGGGATGTTATTGTTAGGCAATTAAAGTGGCGAGAAAGCCAGTCGAGACAACGTCTGGTCTGAACTATCCTACATTGGTGGAAGCGGCAGTGTTTCGGAGCTTATCAAGGTGCGCAAGGAAGGAGCTTCCCCGCATCAAACAACACACGTGAACCTCCATTCCTAAGCTCCCTTAGTGTGGGGGGCATCATCGGCCTATCACGCTGGCAATCAGGTGAGGTCAAAACAAGGATCGCGTGGTCCTAGGTACCATACGATTCGAGATGCTGGTGTAGTGTCTGGGATGTGCGTTGTCTAGAAAACGATTATACTTCAGTAGCGTATTTATCATCAGCATCAGGGAGCAAAGCGAGCACTTTCGTATATCATCAACCGTTTATTAACACAACGCTACCTATCCAATTTGATTACTAGATAAACTTTGGTCCAATTCAAGGCATAGAGTATCCAGAAAAGTAGCGTCCCGAAATCCTACACATATTAAGCCAGCAAAAAGACATCTATCTAGGTTGACAGCTAGAGTGCATCTACAGCCTGCTGCCGTGAAGGACAGCCATGTCGCAGACAAGCTCACGACCGTTGTCGCTAACGACGAGGGCACGGACGCTGCCACGGCCAGACTCGAAAGCGCGCTGGAGGCGCTCGTAGAGGTTGGACTGCTCGCTGACGGGCAGGTTCTGCTTGACATCACCGGTCTCGGTCATGGCGACGACTAAAGGAATTGGTTAGAGGCCACGTCTATGTCAAGGAATCGAGCCAAGTGACGGGTTCAAACTTACTGTGACCGGCGGACATGTCAAGGACACGGTACTGCTTGAACACAGGGCCGCACATGGTCTGGACGACCACGCTGGGGGAGGGGTTCGAGATGGAGGACGACTCCTCACGGAGCTCCTTGGTGAAGAGGTCGACACCAAGGTAGCGGTGCTGGCCGGTGGCAGCCGAGGTCGAGATGCGGATGACCTGGCAAGGCCTGCCCTGGAGCATGAGGATGTCGCCCAGGCGGATGTGGTGGCAGGGGATAGAGACGGTGTTGGGGGCGTAGTCGCCACCGCGGGAGCGGGGGCCACGGGAGCCACCGCGCGAGACTCGGCTCTCCGAGATCTCGATGGTCTCACGGTCTGGGTGCGCAATACGGTCAGCCATCCTGTGGAACTTGTCACGGATAGAGTGACGGTGGTGGTGGTCTAGGGGGAAAGTGAAGGAAAGGTGTTAGAGGGAAGGGCAGTTGGACAAAAAATGGATTAGAAATATTAACTCACCGTCTTCGTAGTAACCCATCTTGTTGTTGTTGTTGTTGTTAGATTTACGGGTGCGGGGGATCTCTACGGTCTCCTCGATGTGAACGTCCTGGCGGAAAACCGGACGCTTGTGCTGGTGGTGATGGTGGTGGTGGTGGTGCTTGTGCTCGGCTTGGTCGACGGTGATCCTGGTGTTGGTCTCCTCTTGGTACTGAGGTTGGCAACGGGCACGGTACTCGCGCTCAATGTTGTCAATGGCAGAGGCGTGAGGGCGGTGGGTACGGTCGATCTCGACGCGAGTGTCCTGGAAGGTAGCAGTGGAGGGTCTGAATAAATAGGGCGGATACGATGTTAGATTACTGGTTGCCAAGGCCACTGTGCAGGAGCAAAAGCAATACTCCGCAGAGGGGTGTTTATCTTTGTGAAACAACGTACCTGTGCTGAGGGTATGCGTAGATGCGCTCCTCGTGGCGGTGCTCCTCGTGACGGTAACCGGGACGGCGGTAATCCTCTTCACGGCTGATACGGATCTGCTCTTCGTGACGATGCTCCTCGTGGCGAACGGGACGATCGGCAGCGTTCACAGTAAAATTCGACGAAGAGTAATGACCTTCCCGTCCGGGCTTCTGGGGGATCTTGATCTCTACTTCCTCGTGGGTGTGCTGGGTGGTGGTGGTAGCCGCAGCCGGCTTGTCTTGGTCTGCCTCCCGGTATGAACTCGGGAAGATGCTGAAAGGAACCGGGACTCTGGCTTCAAAATCCAGGGTGACGACTTTTCAGACGCGAGAGTCGCCTTCCTCTCAACCTTTCCACAGAAAGGAAGACAAGAAGATTACTCTGGCTTCTTTTCTGAAAAGAAGTCGGGGTAACAGAAGGGGAGAAGAAACGCTTATGTATGCGTCTTCTTCTACAACTTTGTCTTCTTTGAAAGGGGGGAAGAGGAGATGAAGTTTTTGGGCTTTTGGAGCAGATGGAGATGTCGAAGGAAGAGAAAAATTCAGGGGGCGGTCTGAGCTGTGGGCTTGCTATTTGTGCACGCCAGTTGTTTGCGTGGCAGACGAGAGAGCAGGGGTTTTTGTTTACTTGAGTGGAGTTGTTGATGTCCTTTAATTGGATCTGCCACCCATCCATCACATACAACCCTGTTTGCTCCCGTCACCGCCGGGCTCCCAAGTGCCCAACTACTAAAGGACCTAGCGCTTAACCACCCAAGGTGCATTCATTCTGTGCCAAGTGCCAGGTAGCCACCAGGCAACCGGAGGCGGTCGGTATCCAGCTTGCGTCGATTATCCAGGTAAGACCCTCATCGAAACGAGGTTGGGGCGCCAATTGCACGGAAACGATGCTCCAATTGGCTCCGCACCGGCAGCTCTGCAGCCCAGTACCCGCCATCTCCAACCCACCAACGCTCAGCTACTCTGTTTCGACACTGAAGATCTATGTAGCTGTAAGTTTGAGCCATTGACAGGACCTATGCAGCCAATTGACAAGCCGACGAACCCAATTGAAATCTCTGATGGTCGACGCAAATATTGGCACACATCCCAAGACCACCAAGACCTCGTACGAGCGTTTTTTTCTGCCCATGAAGGACGGGGCGAGAAGATTCGCGTTACGGGTTTACTTGGCTCAAGCTCAGCCAGCTGTGTGTGAGTGGGGCGAGTCAATTGCTTTTCTGCTACCCTGTCACCACGACAACCCTCCTCGCCAAGGTCCGGGTAACCTGCTGCTTCAGATCCAATGCTTTCTTTCACCCGCCTTGTATGGGGGAGTCTGAGCCGCGGCGTACCATGAACACGAATGCCGATTTTCGAAAGCTTGTGAAATTTTACATGTCTCTGGGGCCGGCGTCGGGCTGTCCCGCAATTTGCATCTTAGAGGATAATTAGTGTCGAGTTGCTATAAGAATTTGACATCGCCCGGCGAGCTTAGTTGACAGGTGGGTTGCGTCAAAACAAAAGTCTGTGTTGCTGCTGTGGCGTTTGATTTGTTTTGTTAGGCTGCAGGTGGCAGATTTTGCTGGCAGGTTCGTACAGGCAGGCCTACCTAGCCTTTCTTGGTCTGGTCTGCAACGGGGAAATCGTCGATTGTCCCTGGCTATCTCCTAATCCCCTTTTTCCTGGGCGGGGACCCTGGGATGTGCAACTCTGTCTGCACTGCACGGAGCATGTTCAGACAAGTCAGGGCAGACAAATGATTTTTATTTACGTTCTTTTACTAATTGCGGCCGGAGACGAGAAGAATGGGGGTTTTAATTACAGGATAGATTGCGCCTGGTTTGTCTAGTGTCCACTCAGTTCCATGCATGGACTGCTAGAATCATTTAGGCTTCGATGGAACTTAGGTACCTTCCTGTCCAAAATACAACGGTACGATGAAGGGAATTCTACGAACTCGCCACAGTGGCTGATTAAGGAAGAAAGCGCCCCACTAACTCCGAGCTCTGCTCTTGCCAGCAGTTGAGGTTGGTTGTTTGATGTCGTCAGTGCCGGATGCGGCGCGATTATGACCCATCATGACTCCCCGCATGGATAGCAATTAGTAGGCAGTACATTACAACGTAGTTGAGAGCCGTCACCAGCGTCGTGTTGTTGGATGTTGTCCCTCCATTATCGCAGTACCTTTAAATTTATTTATCAGAAAGACGCAGCTGTATTATTAAAATGAAGCAAAGATTTTCTTCCGTTGATTGCAAGGCATGTTGTATTCTCCCGGACCCCAGTGTTGTTCAGCGCCGGCCTCAGCTAAGAAGAAAAGCTAACCCCGCGATTTGCGCAGGCCATATCACAAGAGCTACACGCTCAACTTCCTGGTCTGCGACTGAGTAACATTTACGATCTCTCTTCCAAAATCCTTCTGCTGAAATTTGCAAAGCCCGACCAAAAGGCGCAACTTATCATCGACTCGGGTTTTCGTTGTCACTTGACAGACTTTGCGCGGACCACCGCAGTATGCTTGCCCACCCAAGACACCAACACCCCACGCCCAGAGACCCTCACAGATAAATCATAATCATGCAGCTAACCGTCTCGTCTTGTTTTATAGCCAGCACCGTCCCCTTTCGTCGCCCGGCTAAGAAAGTTTCTCAAGACCCGCCGTCTTACATCCGTTTCCCAGATTGGTACCGATAGAATTATTGAGTTCCAGTTCAGCGACGGTCAATATCGGCTATTTCTGGAGTTCTTCGCCGGCGGCAATGTCATACTCACAGACAACGAACTGAAGATTTTGGCTATCCTGCGCAACGTCAAGGAAGGAGAGGGTCAAGAACCCCAGCGCATCGGGCTTACCTACTCCCTCGACAACAGACAAAATTATGGCGGCATTCCCGAGTTCACTAAGCATCGTCTCCGTGATGCCCTCACCAAGACAGCCGAGAAGGCAGCTAATGCATCCGGTGCCACAAGAAAAGGACGAAAGTCTGGCGCCGACCTGAGGAGGGGCCTTGCTACTACAATCACAGAGCTTCCGCCAATAGTTGTCGACCACGCCTTCCGATCCACCAATTTTGACGCGGGGGCACAAGCCGCTGACATACTACAAAACGATGATACTTTTGATGCGCTGTTCGAAGCGCTTGAGGAGGCGCGGAAGATTCTGGCTGCCATTACGAGCTCGACTCAGATCACAGGTTACATCATAGCTAAGGCCAAAGATGGAGCTGCCAGTGTCCGAAGCGAAGACCAGGCTTCAGAAGGGGCCGTTGTAAAGCCATTTGTTCCTGGATCGAGCAAGGACCTGCTATATGAGGACTTTCAACCATTTTTGCCCAAACAGTTCTCCAGCGACCCCAACAATATCATCCTCGAGTTTGAGGGCTTCAACAAGACTGTCGACGAGTTCTTTTCGTCCCTCGAAGGTCAAAAGCTCGAGTCCAGACTGACAGAAAGGGAAGCAGCCGCCAAGAGGAAATTGGACGCCGCGCGAGAGGAGCAGGCAAAGCGTATAGAGGGGCTGGAAGAAAGCCAACTGCTCAATTTCCGCAAGGCTGCAGCAATCGAGGCTAACGTGGAGAGGGTTCAAGAGGCCATGGACGCTGTTATTGGCCTCCTCGAAAATGGTATGGATTGGGTTGACATCAATAAACTGGTTGAGAGGGAACAGAAGCGGAACAACCCAGTTGCTGCCATAATCAAGCTACCCATGGATCTCGCCAATAACACCATCACTTTGCGCATCGGCGAAGAGGAAGAGGACGATTCCAAGGATGGTGTCGAAGAAGGCTACGAGACAGACTCAACCGTATCCGACGATGACGATGAGGCTGACCCGAAATCACAACAGCCTTCGAATCGAGAGCTGGAGGTGGATATCAAACTCAATCTGTCGCCCTGGAGTAATGCGGGAGAGTATTACGACCAAAAGCGCAGTGCGGCTGAGAAACGAGAGAAGACGATTCAGCAATCTTCCCTTGCTCTTAAGAGTGCCACGCAAAAGATCACTAGAGAACTACAAAAAGGGTTGAAACAAGAAAAACCAGTGATACAACCAATTCGCCATCAGATGTGGTTCGAAAAGTATTTGTGGTTTATATCTTCGGATGGGTACCTGGTCTTGGGCGGTCGAGATGCTCAGCAAAACGAGATGATTTATCGTCGACATCTTGGTCGCGGTGACGTTTATGTTCATGCAGACTTGAACGGCGCCCCTAGTGTAGTCATCAAGAATAACCCGAGGACTCCTGAGGCTCCTATACCACCATCGACGTTGTCACAGGCTGGGCAGCTAACTGTATGCGCCTCCAATGCATGGGACGGAAAGGCGGCGATGGGAGCATACTGGGTCAATGCCGACCAAGTCTCGAAAGCTGCTCCAACCGGTGAATTCTTACCTGCAGGCAGTTTCATGATCAAGGGAAAGAAAAACGAGCTTCCTCCGGCAACCCTTGTCATTGGATTTGGCCTTCTCTTCAGGATCAGCGAGGAGAGCAAGGCCAAGCATGCCAAACAACATCGTGTGTATGATTCAGTCGAAATTGGGACCGCCTCAATTGAGGATGCCAATATGAAGCCTCTTGAGAGCAACATTCCAACGCAAACAGCCCACCAAGATTCAGGGAGTGAGGACGAGGGCGCTGAGGCAGATGATGACGCAAACTTTGCCAGGGCCAATCCTTTGCAATCCAGAGAGAGCGGAGATGGTGGTGATTCAGACAACGAATACGACGCCGCAGTACCCACAAACACCATGGCAAAGCTGGATGTCACTGAAGGCGATGCAGGGACACCTGATTCCATCGATGATAACGGAGTGAATCTGGAAGGCAAAGGGAAGTCGGAGAGCATTGCGGAAGAAACTGAGGAACGAGACAGTAATCATACTGGGTTAGCTACTCCTGCCTTGTCTTCGACTGGAACTTCTACTCCTCAGCAAAAGAAAGGCCAGCCGAAACGAGGCCAGCGTGGAAAGGCCAAAAAGATAGCACAGAAATACAAAGACCAGACTGAGGAGGATCGTATCGCAGCCGAGACGCTCATGGGTGCCACTGCAGGTAGGCTGAAGCGCGAGGCTGAGGCCAAAGCTAAGGCGGAAGAGGCGGCGGCTCTGGAGGCTGCAAGGGAACGACGCCGAGAGCAGCACAAGCGACAGCAGAAGGAAGCTGCCGAGCACGAAGAGGCACGCGCAAAGCAAATGATGGGTGAAGATGACGGTGACATTTCGGGTGCCTCATACGACTTTGGTGCTCTGGAGACATTGGTCGGCACCCCGTTACCTGGCGATGAGATCCTTGAGGCCATCCCCATCTGTGCGCCGTATGCGGCTATGGGCAAGATCAAGTACAAGGTCAAGCTTCAGCCCGGCGCGCAGAAGAAAGGAAAGGTACGAAAAATGATGTCCGAATCGCAATGTTCTTTACAGCTTTGATACTAACATGACATGACTTTCTTAGGCTATCAAAGAGATTCTCGAAGCGTGGAAAAACGTATCAACCAAGAAGGGTGTCATGGATGAGCAAGCGGCTGATACTGAGCGTATGTGGCCACGCGAAATAGCTCTCATCAAAAGCCTGAAACCTGAGGAAGCCATGAACTGCGTTTTTGCTGGCAAGGTCAAGATTATGATGACGGGCGGTGCGAGTGGAGGTGGTGGCGGTGGTGGTAAGGGAGGAAAGGGGTCCAAGAAGCGATAGACATAGAGTGCTTTACCTATTCTATATTTCACGACCTTCTTCCATACCTTTTTGGGCATGTTCTGGGAACAGTCCTCAACGAATGCATTACATACGCGGTCAATTTGCTCCCATTAGTCAACACAATGGTCCCCATGGACTACCAGGACCATGGTTGGGTGACTGCTTTAAATGCAGGTCATTGTCATCCGTCGGAGGAAATGAGATTGGTGCGATTTTATGTAGTCTTTGTCTGGCTTTTCCCAACAACAAAGCTCTACATGTCGCATTGTGACTTTGCTTTCAGACAGATGGAGCTCCTTGCGTAGCACTTGTACTTCCTCACTTTCATTTCACTTGACACTTCAGTTTGTCTACTTCCTGGACTGCTGAATCCTTCTCCCGCCATGCAGTGCCTTGCCATTTCTTTGACCGATGCGTTTTCTTTCTTTTCGGTTTGCTCTCAGCCTGGCACCCACATTCATTTTATCAAATTCATCACCAAATGACTCTAGGGCACCCAGGACGACGGCTTTCTGAATTTCTTGCTCTCTGCCACGTTTATGCCCTCACGCATGTTACTCTATTTACTATGCCTCCTGTCCAGGAAGTCCTTAAGCATCACATATCTTATGTGCCGGCCCTTGAAGGCGAGGACAACTTCGATGAGTGGAAGAGAAACGTCAGACGGTAAAGTGAAATCATATCATTTGTACAGACTCTTTGCCACGATTACACAAGAGCGAACTGACTGTATCTTGACTTCAGGGCACTCGCTGCCAGAGGACTGCTTCACGTCCTCGAGGGAGTCCAACCTGACCAAGGGCCCAGTCAAAATGAGGAGGAATGCAGCAGCTCCCCGGCGCCTGAAATCTCTGTTGACATTTGTGCCGTGAGCTCTTTTGATGAGAACGATTACTTTGAAGTTTCCCAGCCGCTATCATTCGGAGAAACTTCTGACACGACATGCCATCGTTGCGCGAGCGATTACCCCAACCAGTCACACGCAAAAAGCAGTGTCGATGCCGCCGGCGACATGAAGGCCAAGCAGGAGAGGCAGCGCAGCATGGAGCGCAACGAGGTCCTCTTGCTCATGTCGCAGTCTTTGGCGGGTGTGCACGAGTGGTTGGTCCTCCACGGCTTCGACGCGAGCGAGGAAGACCCGGCGCGATACTTTCAGTCCATCCAAGACGTCTTTACGCAGCTCTCCACCTGGACCTTGGAGCGTACAAAAGCAGATCTGCAGAATATCCAGCCGGATCCCCGCAAGACGTTCCAGGCCTACCAGCAGCGTCTCATGTTTCTGCGCAACCGCTATCTCAGGGCCGAGGGTGGCAAGTCACGGTAGGATACTACTTCCCCGCCTCTCACAGCAATACACTGCCGTCTCCTGCCTGGCTCCGTACGCCGAAAGAAAGACTAAAATCTTCTTGTGCTTACTCCCTCCCGCATCAGTGACGAACGCGAGCGCGAAGTCTTGTGGTGGGCCATAGGCGGGATTAAGAACTGGGACAGGACTTTGCATGCAAGACTCGCCCGGGACATGATGGAGGCACCTGGCAGTGGTCAGAAGCTGACCTGGCCCCGCCTGATGAGGCAGCTTGCCTACGTTCATGAATGCGACAGGTACGATTATATCCTCGAGCCTGCTGTCGTTGATGGCTAGGCCAGGAAGGTGACTGTCAGATGCTGGCGACAGCAGATATTAAACATCTCCAGATTCTTGTTGAAGCCTGCGGTGTGCTTTTTTTTCAATTGGCATGTGGGCTGATGAGCCCTTATTTTTAAATGGTGCGGTGTTCTTCGACTGGGATATACTGAGGAATATGTATCGCTGCTGGCATCATAAACTCAATTAATACCAATAGCCATCGGTACGAAGGCTCGATATAGTGCCTTTGACTCGCTCTACTCAGGGACAGCGAATGGGCTGGCCAATTCAATGTCTCTTGCAATTATTCTTGATACCCATGGCTAGCTTGGTAGGAGGCATAGACTACATAATCATCGCCGTTGTATATCCCAATCACTGATGTGAGTAACGTTGACGCTTGATTTCTAGTCTTTATCAAAGAACCTACCCTGGCCTTTCCGAAGATACTTATTTGTCTATTTTAATGGCGCTCATATTCTGTTGATTACTTTTATACCTCCATAGTTTAAGCTTACCCCTTAAAGTGGCCGAAGGAGCTCATTGTTATGAATATACTTTCCATATAATAAACGAGCCGTGGCAATTAAATTGTTGCTGCAGTTGCTTCAGTATGATATTCATCTATCTCTGGGGTATTGGAGTCGTATGAAGAATCTGTCTTTCCAGTGATTACAACATGTTATTTCCTGCATATATCTATCAGAAGTCGATGGCATCAAGTGCTACTATAAAAAGACAAGAACATATCAATGCCAGTACTCTCTATCCATGTAGCAAGCCAGTCAATGAAACTCAGTAGTAGCATATAATTGGACACTTCATTCACTCAGGTGGACTGCCATAATAGTAGTAAGTACAGAAACCCCTATTCTCGCCACCATAACTTACACGTTGGTATCCGCCATCCTCCCTCCCTCTGGAAAGATGATCACCACGAAAAAAATCGGCATCTCTTCCGCGCAAGCACAACGGACATAAGATAGATATCATTACTTCGTAATCATCGCCACCTTTGCTGGCCAGATTTCCAAAGCACCAACGGAAATGACCTTTGCACATCCGAGAAAACGCCACCTCTCGGTAGCCTGCTTATAGTCCTTAGACCTCTACCAATAGCAACCTAGACACAGCCAACGTCGCACCCGACAAACTTGGATTTGACCTACCACTATGCAGAAAAAAAAAGAAAAAAAATTGTTCTCG
>JAVHJQ010006793.1:5003-26102 GCA_031306095.1 Pyricularia sp. CD86 | reverse complement strand
TTTATACCCCCAGCTGTCGTCTTCAACTCCCGCCCTTATGTCCCCTTAAATTCTCCTTCTTTCTTCCCCACACGCCATCCTTTCCGTCAATTCGTTTCTTCTGCCATTTGTCCTGCGACTTTGTTTTGTGTTGTTTTTTTGTTTATTTATGTCTTTTATTCTTAGGCATTAGTTGGTGCAGTGTGGGTCCAGAAAAGTCACATATACATGTGAGCCCCTGACGCTTTTGCCTCGTATCCCACAGGCATGACGCATGTCTGTTTGTGTTGTCATCTCACAATCGCTCCAGCTCGCGATTCTCTTGCATATTTCCATCACCTCCACAACCATGTAAACACAATGAGCCTTGTCTGCCAGCCACATCATGGCTACATGTAACTTCCTGCATCGAGCGTCGCCCCTGAACAACATCTTTTTTAGTCACAACGGAAAAGAGCTTTACATCGCCCACGGCCAGCGTGTTTCAGATCATCATTTGCTTGATCAACTCAGCAAGTCTGGCGGCCTCGCTCTTCCAGTCCATCTTAGTGGCACCCATGACCTGGTATCGAACTCTGTCGAGGGAAAGAAAACCATGTCAGCTTTGATGACCACAACTAGGGTAAATCCTATATTCAAGCTGCGTGTCATGGAATGAAGCTCATACCTCTGGTTATCCCCAAAAGTATCCATCTTGGCACGACACCTGAAACTGAGCTTCCTGCAGTTTGCATTCTCAAACTCGCGGGTGAAAGCTTCGAAGTTCTCATCCTTGAGCGCCATCAACTCGTCTGCTGATTTGCCCATGATGATGCGTCCAACATCGTCGAAACAGCTTAGCCACAGCTGACCGGTGTGATCGTTCACGTTGACACTCCTGTTTACCATTGTCAGTAAGTGGGGGTTGGTTTAGTTAGGCGTGAGAGACATAAGGGTTCTTACATAATGTAACGGTACTCCGGTCGTGGGTGGTTGACATCGCATTTCTCGCAACGCCAGCTTCCATCGCCGAGATCTGTAACCTTTTTGCTGCAGCCCTCGTTGAGGCAGGATGGGTATGCAAAATTCTCCTGGCGAATATAAACCACTGTTGCCTTGAGGGCAAAGTACGCCACATCATCGATGCCCAGATTATCTTCCTTAACCCTGTGAATTGTTAATGTTTGGTCCTGACGGCCAGTAGCACCAGCAACACTGTTCGTGTTAAAAGTGCTGAAGTTGTCGTTTCTACCAGACGAGTCGAACCAGCCCTTGAGACGATGTGCCTCAGGGATATCGGGGTCCACGGTCATCGTACCCGAAGACAGCAATGAAAGTGAACGACCTCCAAAATCGCCGACCTTGGCACCCTTGAAGGCCACCACTGACTCTGGTTTGGCATCAAAGTTCTGCGCCGTCTTGCCCCAGACCGTCATGCGTACCGAGTAGCCGCTATCGTCGACGAGCGTCAGCTCGCGCTTATCGAAAAACTTGCCACTGGCCTTGGAGGTAATCTGAGAAACCTCGGCGACATCCTTGAGGACGCCAATAACGTCTACTGTGGCGTCCTTCTCCACCTCCTGCAGCTCTTGAATGTTGCAAAAGTTAAAGCGTACTTGCGGCACGCTGCTCTGGTCCTCGGCCTTCTCAATCTGAGTGCCATCCTCGAAAGTGAGCTCGTAGTCGTTGGTAAGGTTCGTAAACTGCTTCTTGGCTATTTGGACGCGGCACGGGGTGGAGATGTAGTAGACCTGGCCTTCTTGAAGTATGTCGTAGAACTTGTCGCATTGGTCGTTGAAGCCGGTTGCCTTGATCTCGCCGGTCTCATCCAAAAGGTTGACACTAAAGAGTTTGCCCTCACCACTTGCCTTATGCCATGTCCTAATGTCGGACTTTTGTGAAACACGAGCCTTGATCGTCCATTTGTGTTGGTATGGCGAGATAGACTCAATCGGATAGATGTTGACGTTGCCAGGACCGTGTGAAGGCCCGCCACCACCGGCGTTGCGAGTTGGCATCTGAGAGCGGATCTGAGGTTTGACGTCCGGTTCGGTCCTGGTGCCATAGAAGCCTGACCCACCAATTGTGGTGTTCGTTGTGTTTTCGGCCTTGGCCTCGATGCTTGCAGGCTCACCAATCTTTTCATGTACTCCGAGAGACTGTATGACCTCAAGATCCAATAAGACCAGTACGCTACCAAGAAATAATAGCATTGTTAGTCAGAGCCCCTCCTTAAAATTTCTGGTTGCATGGGGTCTGAGAATATACTATACCTCTTGCCCTTGACAGTGTTGGCTTGATACGACTTGACACGCACAATACAGCCTCTTTGAAGCTGATCATCGTGGATGACGTGGTTTGCTTGTGTAGCCAGCATGCACTGGATGTAATTGTCGATATCACTCAAAACCACGCGATACCTTTCAGCAGCGCCGGCGTTGGGCTGCTGGCCGAGAAGCTTGACTTGCAGACATTGTAGTACTGGCACCGGGAAGCGAGTCTTGACACCTTCCGGATCATTAAATATGGCACTGTAGTTTCAAATGTCAGCAGAGAGGTCGAACGCAAAGCAGTACATCTGCACAAGCCAGCAGAAGTTTGCAGACTCACGCGATAGCGCCACGGGTTATTTGCCGCTCAGCTGCGTCAGCCATGATGCTTTTCTGGCCAAAACAAAGGGGGGAGAGAATCTTTAAAGTGCGGTTTCTATCAGATCCTGATCAAATGGACTGTTCGTGCCGAGAAGGCTTTCTTGATGATGTCCTTGAAGGGGATGAAAAGTGCACAAAGTTGGTAGTATCAAGCATGGAATTTGTCGCGACGGACGCGTCGTTGACCGCGTCGAATCGTTTAATGATGCGGGGTCACCAAATCCACTATGGGATGGGATTATGTCATCCGATTAGCTTGAGGAGCCCTGTAGGCTAGCAGGGGGTCCAACGGTAAGTGGCGGGGTACGTCACTGGCTGCCGTAACGGGTCCCTTGAGCTAGGGAGAGCACTCACGAGAGTCTCCTTGTCGTATGGTTAGCAACATCAGCCGTCTGCTTGAGCTAACTCACCCTTTCAGCCTAGCAAGGAATAGTTCAACAGGACAATAGCTCTCGTGCAATTACAGCAACAAGAAAACCCAAGCGTTATACAGTGTCAAAGCAAGCAGATCAAGCTATCAAAATGACCGAGGTAGATCCCAACGCAACCAGAGCTCCTGAGAGCGATGCTGCTGCTGGTGCTGCGGCTTCTACTACCCCTGCCGCTCCCAACGCCGATGCAAGCACAGCTGCCACTGAGCCGATCATTCCCGGCGACACCCCGGCTCAGACGGGCCCTACCATGGGCGAACACTGTGTGACGGACAGACCAAGTCGTCAGTTGTCCTGATGCTCATTTGATGTCGTGATTTTGAATAAACACCCAATGCGTTCATGTGCGGCTAACCCCGAGGCTCACCATAACCCTGCCTGCTCTACAACCAGCCTCTGGCAAGAGCGGATCTGGCGAGACCAGGAAACTAGGCGGCGTCGACACGTACATCTCAAAGCCCAGCGAGTACCCGCACGCGCCCGCCAGGCTGCTCCTGCTCCTGACGGGCGGCACCGGCATCCAGTCCACCAACAACCAGATACAGGCCGACAAGTTCGCCACCGAGGGCTTCCTCGTCGTGATGCCCGACCTTTTCGAAGGGGACGCCTTCCCCAACGCTGCCACAGCCCCCGAGGAGGGCCTCTCGCTGCTCGACCAGATCAAGCTCAAGGCCGCCGAGGCCGCCAAGAGCTTCATGATCGACATGTGGTCCGCCCGTCACACCGAGGAGAAGGTCATGCCCATCCTGCACAAGGTCATCGACGCCTGCAAGGAGGAGTTTGCCGATGCCATATCCCACGGCAGCGGCATCTACGCGGCTGGCTACTGCTTCGGTGGCAGATATGTCATCCTGCTCGCCTCGGAGCGCGCGGGGGCTGCTGGCAGCGGCGCGCAGACGACGGCCGCCTCGGGGCCTCTCATCAAGGTTGGCGCACTTGCGCACCCGTCCATGGTCACCATGGAGGACTTTGTCTCAGTCAAGTCGCCCCTTGGCTTGGTGTGCGTGGAGAACGACCCCATGTTCTCGGACGATGTGAGGACAGCGATGGAGGACCACCTGTCCAAGAACAACCTCGAGCACGAGGTTCAGGTGTACCCAGGAGTACCGCACGGTGAGTTAAGTATTGCTCTTTTAATGATGCTACTCTCAGGAGGCTAATGATACCGTTATACAGGCTTTGCCGTCGTCGGTGAATATGACGATCTCAACATCAAGAATGCTCAGGAGACGGCTTATGAACAGATGCTCAAGTGGCTCAAGGACCACTAGATCAGGTGGAAGTTGTGTAAGGGCATGGCGTTACGGAATTTTGGGCAACGTAGATAGCAGAAGAGCTATTTCTTTTTATTCTTTGACAAAGCCCCTTCAGTGTAGTGTGTTCCAGTCGCACATGACTGGATTTAGGGATTGATGTATACCCAAGATACCAACTTTAGTTGTTTTCGCGACACTGATTCGCTCAGCAGAGATCAAGGGCCACATTATCAAGCACTCAATTTCTTTGTTTAGCAGATTTCTCGCAATGTTATTTGCCAACCATTCGTGCACGGAGTTGATACGAGGGTATCTAGTTGAATGCGTGTGTTCTATCATCAACGCTGCTAGTTCTAGTTGAACATGGCTGTCGCGCCATAGACCGTCGCTGTCTATAAACCGGACCCAAAACAACCCCTTAATAAGAAGTTCAAGTATTCCGGGGGCTCCAGCGCCATGCATAGTCAACTTGACTCATTGCCCATTCATACATCAATGTCTTTTTCGTAAACGCCCCAACTTGGTCTTGAATTCTTGTACGAAAAGGAGAAAATGGAGAGAAAAATAAAATAAATAAAGAGAAAGAAATGTGAAAACGAGCTGCCTGTCTGGTCCAATGTTCCCGTTCCCCTGTCCCGTAACTCCATTGCTCATTGTAGAAAAAAAAATCAAACTCCCCCATTTCATATCGAAGCAAAAAAGGTCATGCCGGGGTCATGCCACACGTCAGGAACTGGGACGTGTGGTTCATTCCACACATCAATGTCAAATATACACTGTTCAGCAGCCGCTTGCCACATTTCTGGATGGATTCAAAAAACAGACTTTCCTACTGCCCAGATACTATGCCGGACATGAGATCCTCATCCTCGATCTGCGTCTCGAAGCCGCCCTCACGATTGTCCTTTTCGCGCTTCTGGTCTTTGACAGCGTGCCTAATGTACTCCCTGCTCGTGGCCAGCCGCTCCTTGGTAGCGTTGTAGACTGCGCCAAGCTGCTTGATGCGCTCAACGGACTGGGCTATCCGCTGGGCCACCTCCTGCTCTGTAGTGTCGGCCTCCTCCGCCAGGAACGCCAGGCAGGCGGGCGTGGTTCCGCCGTCGCTTCCGGTTGCTCGGGGCGGCTCAATGGCAGCCCTCAACATTCCCGAGGCGATCATGGTCTCAATAAGTTGCGTCAACTCCTCCTCGCTGCCAACTGGGGCACCGGTGACGGCGCTCTTCGTCTTTGCGTTAATCTCGGCTAGAGAGACCTTTGAGTAGACTTCTCGGAGGCGCACGATCTGCCACTTCTGGTGCGACTCCAGGACTTCAGCAACCAAACCTTCGTTGCCGTCCTCGGCGAACTGCTGGGTGGACACTTCGACTGCGAGTCGAAGAGCATCGGCATCGGCCGACTCGAAGCGCTTTGCAACGGCCGCGTAAGGTCGGGCCATGATACCAAATGTCCTGGCAGAGGCCTGGCTGATGTATGGTGGGAACCCACCGGGTGTGGTGATGCGGCCTTCTGCTAACAGGCTGACCAGCACCCACTTCTTGAACGCCTCGAGCATGACCTTGCTCACACCCGAGTCGCGAGAAGGGTGTGACGCTGTACGAGCGAAAGCCGCCTGTGCGGCCGGCCAGTCCCGGGCCGCGCAGTACAGCAGGCCAACAAGCCAGTCGTACTCAAGGACCTGAAGCGCCGTGAGCCTCGTGGTGAAGCCCGTGTCTTGGGATATGTAAGATGAAGGCGGGAGGCGAAGATCGCACAGGACAAGGGATTTGGGGTCTGGCGGATTTATCATTCCCGGGTAGTGAACAATACGTTTAGCGGCAACCCGAAGTGCAGGCTCGATAACGTTGCTGTTATACGCTAGCTTCATTAGGAAGATGTGGTTTGATGTAAGTACGGAACCTGAGGGATCGAGGCGAAGCAGGCTATCCGCCAAGATGGGCACGGCAATGGTAGGCTACGAGAAGCAGAAGCAGGGTCAGTAAGCTCCATGATATGAGCGCAAAGCTCAGTCTCTCAGTTGGAAAGGACGTACTGGCATGACATTGCGACGACCAGTGGCGGAGAAGAGGTCGGAGAATGCAACGCCCATGTACCGGATCTGCCGGGGATCAAAGCGCCGGAAGAAGAGAATGACACGCTCTGCGAATTCCTTGTCGTAGTCGGCGTTCTTCGTACCTTGGGGCAGTAAAGCGGCAAGCAGATAGAGGTATGATAATGAGTTTACCGCCGGGTTGAGTAGCTACATTTGCAAATAAACGAGCAAGCATTGTCAGCAAGCAGAACGCCAACAAACCTGCCGTATCACCATATTCCCTCAGTTACCCTCTGTTACATACGTCTAATAACTTGTAGGCATTATCTCCGATCACAGCGCTACGCTCTTTGAATAGAGAGTTGATGTTGGAGATGTGAGCCTTGACGGCTTTGTTGTACGTCTCATTATCGGCCGTCAAAGCCTCTTCGGTAGGGAAGGCCAGGAGGACCGACGCGCAGTGATCCATGGTCGAGCGCCCCGCGCGGGTTGGGCCTTGCTCGAGGGAGCCGTTGCGGTTCGGGGTCGATCGGCAGCTTATGTGTGCTTTGGTCGTGAAGTGACTCGTGGTGGGACAGGAAAGCTATGGCTCTCAAGGTTTCTGTCGTTTCCTTTTGGCAGAGCTACTTTGTGGTAATATTCGCTGAGTTACGATCGGGGACTTTGTAGCTGGAATCTGGGGACTTATTTCCGTCTACCAGGTAGCAATGTGTTCTGGTCTGGTAATCAGGCAGCCTAGGAAGTTGGTGTCGTCCATGAGCAACGGAGCTGTGAGCTCCCCACCGTTGCTGTTGCCCGCAGCCCCGCAGTAACAAAGTGGATTGAGCTTCAGCGACACCACACGGTACTGTATGTACTGTATGATTTGCACTGTATCGAACTGCATGGCCCTGGGCGGCCCCGACGGCGACGTCTTATACTTGTAGCTTCCCACCCTGCGCCTTACCTAAGACTTCGTGTCTTACAACGCGATTGGTAAGGTGCATCTTTTGCTCGCAATATCCCCCTTCCTGTCTTAATGTAATGAAAAAAACTTCTCTCATTGGGTCATATTGCCCGTAAAACTATTCCTCCTGCTCCGACCCAAGGGATCAGTGAGCAACCTAAATAACCGTTCATTCTATACATACGTACAGACAGCCGCCTACCTTGACGCAAACTAGAGACTAGAAAAACAGAAAGGGAAATTTTGCTGGGAAGAATTGAGAACGCAAGGCAGGTAGGCAGTCAATCAGAAGATGCGGCGACGACTTCCTCCAATATGTCTTCGAAGCCCCTAATATTAGCCAATATCGAGGCATCGTCGCCAAGTCACGACCAGCAAGTACAGTTGGAAGAAGATCCAAGTCCTGAAGCGTGTGAAGCGGAAACTGCCGAGAAGAAAAGCGTAAGAAATGCTGAAGAGCTGCGTTTGGCGTGAGCCAGTGCTCTCGACTTTGTTAGAGATCCGAGACATAAAAAAGGAAAGGGAGAAATCTTAAAGAATTCGATGACAAGCCAATCCGAAAGAATGGTCGAAATATTGCAGATCGCGCAAGGCAAAAATACACCCCTATCATATGGGGTCTCTTCAATATCTAGCTGGGCTTGCCGCGTCCTGACATAGATACCCTTCACCGACACGATCTAATTGTAAGTATCAGCACCAAATAACAGTGACTAAGAAATGTAATAGTCCTATGATGATGTCAGCAATCCGATAAATAAGGCACAGGTTGTTTGGGCAAAACTAACGTCATCGCGCAACGCAACACTCCAGCTATCTGGATGGAGGTTCGCGGCCAGCGTCTCACTCTCCTCACATTTTTTGTCGTTTTCTATTCCGTTTGTTTGTTGGTTTTCAGTTCAGCCAGTGCTGAAGTAGCATCTCGAGCGTTAAGCGAGCTGAGCGCCCCCGCCGCTGTCGTCGCCATCATCGGGGGAATCTTGCGGATTGTCGAGCGAGAGCTGATCGAACATGTTCATGGAGGCGAACTTGTTGCTTCCTCTTCGTTCAGGACGGTTCTGTGTTCCAGAGCGGGTGGCTGCGCCTGCGGGAAGTTGGAATCCAGTCGGGACAGGAGTTCCAACGGCGCCCCAGCCAGCTGATCTGTCGCCTCCACGTCCCACAGGCAGCCCTCGGCCTGCAGTCATGTACGGTGCTATCACCATGTTTAATAATTAGACTCTTAGCTGACAGTAGTGGTAGAGCGATGTATCAATCATTGACCACTCATCAAGACGGTTATGGGCTTTCGGGAGGACTTACTGACATGTCCACCGAAGCCAGGCAAAACTCCGCCACGACCAGAGTTCGAAAAACGTCGCTGGCTATGAGAAGTGGAGGAGTCTGTATGTTCAGGCATGGTAAAGGTTTTGTTCGCACGGGAACCCGATGATGGAGGGGTTGGAGGCGAAGTCATCTCAACCGTGGAGGTCATTGGATGAGCCTCTTGCCGCCGCCAAGAAAGGTCACTGGAGTGGTGCTGTCGGCGGCCGGCCAGCGGGGTCTGAATATGGGCGCCATACCCATCTACACCACCACCCGGATAGATGGCCTCTTCTCCACCGGCGTTGAGGGAGCGGCTGCCCACAACTAGAGCTTGTTGGTCAGTATGAGAAGCATCGCTGGCTTCAATTTGGCGTTGCAGCTCGCTGTGATGTTTCCGCCACCATGAAGGAAGACCATGAAAGAGTCCAAGAGACTTCTGTGTCTCACGGTCAAATGGCATCTCGTGCTTATACTTGCACCCCTGCTGAGTGAATGCGCAGACACCCTCGTGCACCCATTTGTCACAGTATATCTTGAGGCGCTTCGGAGTCGTCGGGGGCATGGGTTGAGGCTGAGTGGCGACGATGTTGTCGATGCGCGACTTGTAATGACAAGAAATGTTAGTACATAGTCATCCCCTGTTTTTTGTACATTGTAGCTCTTCTGCTACCATGACGCTGTGTTTCCTGCATCGCATAAGATAAGCGGCCATTGGAGCACAGCGGTGACTGTGCATTGGTGTTTTCAAAATCTCGCCAGCGCGCAGAAACATAGATACGCATGGAAGAGCACACTTGCCAAACCCCCCAAAAAAGCAAAAACAAGGGTCATGTACCTGAACAAGATCCGGGCTCCTCGGGAGAGAAGTAGTCAAGGAAACAGAATCGCGGTAAGACTGCCCGGACGAGTTGAACCTTAGTAAATGACATTTCAGGAAGTTTCTCAGTCCCCGGAGCTTCACCGGGTCGATCTCTTCTTGTGCCAGATTTTGGGGATGCCAGCAAACACACTGGTCGTTTTGTATATACGCCATCCGCTGAATCTGATTTTGAGAAATGAAATTGCCTTTTAGGAAGTGCTTACCGTATCAAAATCAACAGGCTGCATGTTGATGGATCGGCCAGTCGGCGCAAGGTTCCGCGGAACTGGCAGTACGCGCATTCCGACGCAGCTGTGCTCAACCGAAGGGATATCCATCAGCGGAGGGAGGACATCGGCGGGAATTAGGCGCGTATAGCGTCCGTTTCCTCGATCAAAGCAGTAGGCAAAATAGTTTTCGCCATCGTCGTACTCGATCGCAGTGTTCGAGGTATCGTCATCAGAAAGCGCGATACTGGTCTGAGCAGTTAAAATGGGCGATGGCTGTGGCAGAGAAGTTTGCGCCATGTGCGCGCTCGAAGCAGCCGCGGCAGATGACATCGTGTTGCTTGACGTCACGTCAGTGACGGGATGATGATGTTTGCGATGAGCTGCTCTAGTTGGGTTGCGATGGTGGAAGATAGTATTGTGTTGCTTCTGCTGGTTATGGTGCTGAGTAGGTTGCAAAGTCGAAACCGAATTTCGTGAAAGCGACTCCCAGCGTGTGGCAAGAGTCACAGAAGGGTTGCCTGATATCTCAGTAGTTGATACGGAAGACTGCCTGCCTGGCTCGATTACAGGCTGAAAGACCGCGGAGCCTGGCAAGCCTGAGCTCGGTGCAGCAACAGAAAACGGGGAGTGAGGGAGATCACGGCTGGCGTTGTGGCGGTATTGTACAGGAGAAGAAGTGGGAGATGAAATGTTTAGGCGGGATGATGGCCAGTAGTAGTGGTTCTGGCTCAAATTGGAAAGTCTCTGCAAACCGAATGAGGAAGGCACGACCGAGGACGCAGTTGCCAACCCGTTGTTATCCGTGCGACTTTTGCCAGCCGGTGCCAGGGACTGCTGAAGAGTCAAGCCAGGGCTCGAATCACCGCTCGTGGACGGTTCTGATGGTTTGCGACCACATGGATCTGGTCAGTTCCTCGTCAGAAAGATGACATTCCAACTCGAGTTTCGAGATGATGCCAGAACCTCACCCCTCAAACAAAGAAAATGCGAATGATATATGTTTTTTCTCTCTCTTTCTTGGATTGAAGGAGACCAACAAAGGTTGTGGATGAAAAGAAATCAGGCCGTTTGCTTACCTCCTGTGGAATTATTGTTGTTGCTGCTTGATTGCGCCTGTTTCTGACTGCTCAGATCGCTGTTTCCAGTTTCGGCTGAAGTTGCAACACCACCTCCGGCAGATCCTCCCCGTAACTGTGGTCCGGTGGTCAGTATTACCGTCGAGAAGGGAGCTGATGGGGAATTCAGAGGCCCGTCGCCGCCGCAATTGCTGCCGCTATAGCTACCGCCGGCACCACCCCCTCCGGCTTGGAAAGAACTAAAGTACGAAGCAGGGCTTGCCCGGCTGCTGCAGACATTTGGAACATCGGGCCACCAGAGGCCAGGATCAGTATCGACATAGCGCGGCTGATGATGTACACCAGAACCACCACCCACGCACACCTCCAGTCCTCTCGGTGTACCCGGCCCCCGGCCCGTCAAAGGCTCTTCTATCTCGGCTCGGCCGTTATGCCCTTGACGGTTTCGGGGTCCGTCCATGATGCTGGGGCCGGTCTCGGAGTAAAGGTCTAGTATATCTGCCGTTGCACTTGACGACTTGGAACCTACGGAATGAACGAGAAGATCGAAGTCGTGAGCTCGCAATACGAAATCAGGAGAGTTGTGTCTCGAGACCGGCACTGCGTTGGTGACTGCGGACGACGCTCCTGAAGAACAGGGAGAGTGAGACTTGGCAGGGCCAGGTCTAGTAGGGGACGATAACCTGAATACGGTGCTGGCAGCGTTTGGAACAGCAGGCAGAGCTCTGATGCCAGAAGTCGATGAAGGTTGATTAGGGAAGTCCATGGTTCAAGAGGCAAACAGACGGGGTGATGAGAAGCCAAGTTGTTGAGGATTCTGATAAGGAGCCTGTCGGTATATCCCTGGTGTGTGATGCGGGCGGCAGGCGGCGTGCACAAACGGGAGTCAGGCTATTGGTCTGACTAGACTGTTGATCTATACTAACTGACGTGCAGAAGTGCTGGAAAGGCAGGCAATCCCGACGGAGAGCTGCAGCAACCTCAAATGGCGAGCGAACAGACAGCAAAGATCCCAGGTACGAGGGCTTGGAGGATGTTTAGTCCGGTGCTCGCAGCCGCGTTACTAAAGACACGGCACAAAGACACAGGAGCTGTAAAGACATGTGGAGAAGGAAGTAGAAGCGGTGCTGGAGGTGGCGAGAGGTAGATGGCAAGCTGATACGACTTCTTTTGAATGTCCATCAATGATGGTTTGACGGTCAGGCTTGTTTTCCATTTCTGCTCAAGCCGGGAAGCAAGGGCAAACGGAGGCCTGGGCAATATGTCTTCGCCTGGGTTGTCCGTGTCAGGGAGGGCGGCTGCGTGCAGCCCATCGCAAGAGCTAGCTTGTGTTTCCCACGTGACGTGTAGACAGGAGCTCACTTCGCTTGCCTTGTTTGAGCCTTGCTCATTTCTTTCCTTGTTTTATCTTTGGGTTTGTTTATCTGTCCCCTTTGCCTACCGCCAATGAAGAAGGGGCGTGCAACATCAAACTTGTGGTGCGGTGGAACAATAAAATCACTCGAGGCTATCGACAAGGCGAAACACAAACACAAGATGGCAGAAGGTGAAGAAAAGAGGGAGAATGAAAAACAGAAAAGATAAAAGAAGGTATAGTGCACTAGGGTCACTATTCTCGGTAAGTTAAAGTGGCGGACAGACAAACAGATAAACCACCTTGTTCCTTTCCGATATATTTGGGTCCGCCTTTCGCCATCTTGCAGTTGTCTAGCCTGTCTCTATGCATGAGCAGGGGTTGGTCACCGTGGTAGGCTACCGTGTAAGTGCGACTTACCTTGCCCCTCTCCACCCGGATATGACCGAATCAAACATCGTCGATGAGTTTTCTTGCCAAGGTGGTGTCTTTGCCTTCCTAGGTAAGGCACCTATCTACGTAGGCAGACAAAGAAAACAAGTCTCTTTTGCTCAGACAAACGTCGAATCAGTCAGCAACGAACGGACTTGATTAATTGTGCCAATACTGAAATGTCACTTAGGAATGAGATACTGGATGCAATCCTGGTTGGAAATAGTATGGTGGCGAGATTACCACTACGTAAGTGGCTATGTCGATATTCCTCATAAACCGAAACTGCCTCTTTGTGATTGTTCAGGTACAGCTGTGAATAGAGGTTATTGTACGCCGAACCGAGAAATCGGTTGATAATGAGGTCCATATGCCAATACTGCTCGGTAAGCGCTTCTGATACGCTCAGATAAAAAGAAAAACTACAATTTCACATCTCGTCCCTTTTGAAGAACACTTATGTGATAATTCTGAGTGCCGATAAAATCGGCTGTCAGCATTCTGAAGGCCAGTGGTCCGGAACTCAGTATTTGGTTTCATGGTATCTCCAAAGACATAAAACTGCAGGCGTGAGGGTACCGAATACATCGTGCATCGCGTGCCAGACCTCGCTGCTTTGACAGTAATTTGACCGTGGATCGTGGATAGGTGCCTGTTTAAGTAAACTTCTGAATGAGTACTTGTGGTGTGACGGGAGGTTTGATTGCCGACTACACTGTTACTAGAATGAAAAAAAAGCATCAAAATATGTTTCATGGTGCACAAATCAAGTTTCAAGTCGGACGACTGTATCTGTTCGGTCAGGTAGGATTGAGCGCAATCGAAGCTTTTACTCGAGTGCAAACCAGACTCCTGGAGGCAGGCTTTAATAACCGAGATCACGTGGTTGCTGTCGCTTTAGCGGAATAGTGGCCGGAGCTTTCAACCGAGAAGGTACATTACGGTAGGTGCCTAGGCGTTTAAACACATTTACCCTGTTAAGTTCCTCATCCAAGGCCAGCCATTGCAAACCCCCCTCCCCTCGTTCTTTTTTGTATGGGATATCCATAGCCAACTCCCCTTAAAGTATTTTTGTTCACCTCTGTAAATATAAAAAGCAAATGTGTTTACTTCTCCCCGCGACCATGACATCATTTCCGTACTCACAATATGGCAGTTAAGGTATTTAGACATGTGCGCCACGCTACGTATGATGCAAGCCGGGGGAAAGGAATTAATTGATGCGGGGGAATTAAGCCCTGGGCTAGACTGCTTGGCCTCTTGGAGACAACCAGATCTTACCATGAAAGTTAAGATGAAAGAAGCCTATAGAAGTACGGGCTGGCCTGCACTTGAACCGTGGACGCAGATCAAGTCAACAAACGGTCTCCTTCAACCGTGCGAAGTGATAGCCGAGGAGTTGTCGACGGCGCGTGGACGAACGGACCCGACTAAATTGGACCGACCATAGGTACCTACCTCTCTACCTGGGACCAGGAATAGGCCTGTTTGGCCTTGGAGGTGTGTGAGGGGGAGAGAGAGAGAGTGTGTGTGTGTGTGCGCGCGCCTTTACTCCAAATTTGTTCATACTGGTACGCCTTCTTCTCCGCATCCCACTGGTCGCAGTGCATTGTATGTGTCGTCGAATGAGGGACATTCCCTGTCGCTCTCTATGAGCGTCCTTCGTCGCGGCCCTCGATCGGCATTGTGGTTCGCGGCCAAACGGAAGTGCGCGGTGACGGCTGGAATACAAAGGGGGCTGTTTCCTCTGAATATATACCAGCAACTGGTACCGATCTCTTTAATAGGCCTGGGCGTTGAACAGAGCACATACCCTTTGAAGAAAGCACTTTACAGTACAGCAGCAACCACAAGACCCAGTATGGACAGCCATCCCCAGGACGATTTGCACGCCCACTCGTTGTCTGACCCAGACTCTTTCTGGGGAAAACAAGCCGAGCAGCTGTACTGGCACAAGAAACCCTCTGCGATCCTGACCAAGAGTTCAAAGAAAGTCCCAGATGGAGACTCTGAGGTGTCGCACCCGCACTGGGAATGGTTCCCAGGCGGTGAGATTTCGACATGCTACAACTGTCTAGACCGCCATGTCGAAAAGGGCAATGGTGATGCCCCAGCAATCTTTTACGACAGTCCCGTGACCGGAACCAAACAGCGCTTCAGCTATAAGGAGCTGCTTGAGGAGGTCGCCATGTTCGCTGCCGTTTTGAGGCAGGAGGGTGTTAGAAAAGGGGATGTTGTTTTGGTTTATAGTGCGTCCATCCACCGTCGTTTTAATATTCCCTCTTATGAGTTCGAATATACAAGGGGAAAAACAGAAGAAAATAAGAACATACTGACCACGAAATAGTGCCCATGATACCTGCCGCTCTCATCGGTATACTAGCTATAAATCGACTCGGCGCTATCCACTCCGTCGTCTTTGGTGGCTTTGCTTCTGGAGCCCTGGCTCAACGAATCGATGCCTCACGTCCCGTTGCCATCCTGACGGCATCGTGCGGCATTGAAGCGGGTAAGGGCCCCATAGCGTATCGTAATCTAGTCAAAGAAGCCGTCGCGAACTCCAAATGGAAGCCTCCAAAGACGATTGTGTGGCAACGTGAGCAGCTCCGATGGGAACCGATGAGACGAGAGGATGGCGAGCGCATATGGCACAAGCTCGTCTCTTCAGCCAAGGCGAGGAAGCTAGCTCCTCCCGAGTGTGTCCCTGTGGGTAGCAACGATCCCATCTACATCATATACACCAGTGGAACGACGGGCTTGCCGAAGGGGGTTGTGAGGGAATCAGGGGGGCACGCCGTCGGTCTACACTTGTCCATCAACTCCAAGTTTGGCATTCATGGGCCTGGGGATGTTGTAAGTCCAGACCTAACCCCAGTAAACGCTGATGCATACGAGCAGCTAAACAAAAAGAAATCTACTAACTTGATGATTCTGCACATGAAAAGATGGCCTGCTTCAGCGACATCGGCTGGGTGGTATCACATTCCTACACACTTTATGGTCCGCTCATCACCGGCGCCGCCACGGTGCTCTACGAAGGAAAGCCCGTGGGAACCCCTGATGCGGGGGCTTTCTGGCGCATCGTCGAGGAGTACAAGGTCAACAGCCTCTTTACGGCGCCGACTGCACTCAGGGCAATCCGAAAGGCTGACCCCGACAACGAGTTTGTCGAAAAGTACGGCCGGCGCGGAGGCTTGAAGAGCCTACGAGCCCTCTTCTTGGCTGGCGAAAGGTCAGAGCCCGCGATCGTGGAAGCGTACCAAGAGGTTCTGGACAAGTATGCCGCGCCCAACGCCCACGTCATAGACAACTGGTGGTCAACCGAGTCCGGATCGCCCATCTCGGGCATTGCTCTGGTCCCGCAGCATGCCAAGGACGGCAAGACCTGCGTCAGAACCCAGAAGACTCGGCCCTTGAGTTCCAAACCCGGCAGTGCAGGCAAGCCAATGCCTGGGTTCGACGTGAGGGTTGTGAATGACGAAGGTGAAGAGCTTCCTAGGGGGAAGATGGGCAACATTGTCATGGCAGCACCCCTTGCACCAACAGCCTTCCGCACACTGTGGGACGATGAGCCTAGGTTCTTCCGGGGTTACTTTAAGCGCTTCAATGGGCTTTGGGTCGACACGGGTGATACTGGTGTCGTCGATGAGGATGGTTACGTGCATATCATGAGCAGATCAGGTACGTGAGCAACGCTATATACTGCTCTAGAGTACAACTAACGTGATTCTTTCAGACGACATTATCAATGTTGCAGCCCACCGACTATCTACTGGTAAGCCGCAGCCATTTGCTTAGATAAAGCTACATGGAAAGTGAATCACTAACAGACCCTGATGCTGTCCTCTCTTCAGGCACCTTGGAGGAAGCAATCACCAGCCATCCCCTGGTGACCGAAGTCTGCGTCGTCGGCATTCCCGATCCACTAAAGGGGCAGATGCCGTTCGCGCTGGTGACAACAACTCCGAGCAACGAGGACGTGACCGACGAGCAGCTGCTCTCGGAAATACAGCAGCTCATCCGCAAGCAGGTCGGGGCCATCGCGGCGCTCCGCGGCATCATCCGCGGTCAGGGCATGATCCCCAAGACGAGATCTGGAAAGACACTCCGTCGCGTCATCAGGGAGCTGTTTGAGAACGCCAGCGCAGGAGAGCCGGACAGAGAGGTCACCATACCATCTACGGTTGAGGACGCAGCGGTCGTCGAGGTTGCGAGGGCCAAGATCAAGGAGTACTTTGAGCGGCAGGGCAAGAACGATGGTGATCGTGCTCCCAAGGCCAAGCTATGAACAGAAGCTTGTCATTTTGAGATGTTGTCTCGGTATTAGGTCTATACTAGCTCAACTGTCACCCATGTGGGGTTTTTTTTTCAAGACCCCTGCAAATCTGAGATACTATAAGACAAAAGGTAGCAAAGAAGAGCTTTACATCCATGATCCATTTAGGTCAATTTTCTTTGGGTTCTGGTTGAAGTCTGATCTGTGCCGCTTTGAACACCCGGTGCATCAGTGAAGTCGACGTTCCAAGAGTTTTTCTCCCCTATTCCAAACCCTTACTCTGAGAAGGAGCAGCAACGGCGCGGCCCACATGTCCAGACTCACTGATAGAAACTCCCGTATCTTCAGTGAAATAAGCATCCGTAAATGCTTTCTAGACTTGGCCAACCCTCAAGATAACAGGTAGCTCGCCTTTGTCAGCCAGGTAGTGACATGGGCTTCCATCATCAGCCCCTCTTGGTGCTGATTTATCAGTGAGCCCGTGACAGCAGTCCCGTCTTTCGGACTTTTCTTCGCTGCTAGGCGAGGAAGATTGCCAGAACTGGCTTGGGCTAGATGAATGATCCGGTCGTTTACGTCTGTCCGAAGACCAGAACAATTTCAAAAGAAAAGGGGGTTGAACGATCATGTCGCTAATGGTCAGCCCGGGCCTGTCCCCAATGAAAATGCTTCGAATTGATTAAATGATGGCACCAGGTCTCGTATTCGAGGCTGCACTGTGTGACACGATTTCTACTCAAGGCGAGGCAAAGGAGCTTTTTTGGGGTGGGTAGGATGGCAAGGGGGTGGTTTTACATACCCTACCCTACTTCGGTCTCTAGGTAATCTACGGTCTCTCATATGCAGGTAGCCGTTGGAGAAGCTGTTCTAGAAGGAAAATGGGATAGACTATGTCATTGCAACTGTTGTTGACCGGCTTGACCGGACATGACATCTGGAAACCTGCTCCGGCGTGTAGACAGCCCCGTGGGGGTGGTGAGTATTAGATGGGTGGGAAGGAAAAGAAGACAACACGCCCATCCTCTCCCGAAACCCGATACATAGGTGACATGCTACTTCAGTAACTGGATAGCCCCTGTCCCTGCCTACTCTGACATCGATGATGGTTACTAACAAGTCCTGCACGACGTGAAAAAGCCCGGACTGGTGACAAGCCTTGCACCGTCGGTCCCCGTCTGCGGGAGCACGCGACTTTTATCAGGAGTCTCAGGGGCATTCAGACACGAGTACTCACAAAAAGAAGGACAAATGAAGAGATACAAGACGCCAAAATTAAAATGGCATGCAAGTCATTTCCTAGCGTCAAACACGCTTTCCGATGCGCCTTTAAATCCTAGACATGCTGGCCGTGGTATAACGATGCAAATAAAAAGGCAAAGAAAAAACACATCATTCCCCAAACAACGACTGGAACAAAGAAGGGGGTGGAGAGCCCGTACCACCTTGTACAAGGCAAAACAACGTAACAGGATCTATCCAAAGACCTCGCAGCAGGCCCACAAGATTGCTCGTCCCAGTACGACCAACGTCTTTCCCCCACCGCTGGCGCCCGAACCTAGCTGGGGAGAAAATACGGGCCAAACTTTCCAAGGCGCGAGGGATTACCAATCATGTTTGTACGGTGTGACGAGAGGTCGCACGCCCTGTGGCTTTCTTGTTCATATCATGACCATAAACAGTCCATGCTGAGGAGATCGAGAGGGAGGTGCCCCCCGTCTCCCCGCCCCCTCACAGGAGCGTCACAACGGCCGACTTGCAGATGTAGCGGCCGAACCCGACCTGCTGGGTTCTCTGGTGGTGCTTTCATGTGCTGTAGGTGAATTGCCTGCCCTGTTCGGTCTCGAGAATGTGTCATAGACGCTTTTCTGGCCACCGTGTGCCATTTTGAGGCCCGAGAACCTGGCTTCAGGCAGTCTTCGTCCTGCCTTGACGCTTTCGAGTATCCTGAAAGATTTTTTGTCAGTATTAATTTGTCTGGTATGTGACCTAGGTATCGTAGCAGAAGTACTCGCACGCAGGTACCAAAAAAATTCAAGAGCTGAAGAACAGGAGCAGCAGAGCAAATGATCCACAGCATAACCAGATCCTCGGGCTCGGTGAGGGAAAACACTTGAGAGAAAATGACTTTTGGTTGCAGATAGATTGTGGTATGTACGAAAGACAGGGGTTCCTACCATTCCACACCAACAAACTTGACACCGCAGCCGCCAACCCTCCGGATCTCCCTCTCGAGTTTCCCGGCAGCCAATCCCCCGCCCGCACCGGATATACCTTTACTCGGGGCGGAGGAGGCAGCAGGGCGGCCAAGTATGACGTGTGTGACCTGACGGCGGCCCAAGTGTATGGTCATGCGTGCGCCGTTTTCAGCCAGTACATGCTTGAGCTTGTGATCTGAGATGAGTGGGTGTGTACTACCGTTCACGTATATGACTAGACCGTCGAATATCCTGCCTCTCGGTTTCTTGCTGGACTTTTGGTTTTCTTGCTTCTGAAATGCCCCGGTCTGTTCATCCGTAGTTGTGTTTACTTGTGAAGTATAGGTGGATGGCGATGGTAAATCTGTATCTGGTTGTTTGTCCTTATACGTTGCCAACTTTGGCAATGATGATATTATTGGGTATCCTGTAGACGATGATGGTAGGAATGGCGACGATGACGATGACATTGTAGTATATCTTCCAGCCACATCACCACCATCCTTCATTGCCCCCGGCCGCCTGAGCATGTCGACGACGCTACAAGCTGCACGAGCGCGGGCATCTTTGCTCACAACAGCGCCCAGCCTCTCATCAAAGTCCTTGCTGCCCCGACCAACGGCGTCCGACACCCGCTCTCCGCCGCCGCCGCGATATCCAGCGCGGAACTGGCCACCCAGCTTGGCGGCGCGGCTCTCTCTCCATCCGAGCGGGCCGGTCGTCTCGGAACGTTGATGCCCGAGAGACACGGCGTTCCACGGGTCAAAGCGTCGTCCATACTGAGGCTCAGCGGCTCTCTTGGGATTCTGAGGGCGTGTTGATAGCGACGCTGTGGGAAGCCCTGCTGCCTGTCTCTGCGCTTCACTCGCACCAGAAGACGGTGGGGGTTGTGACATATCCGTGCTACTCGTACTTCAGGCAAAAGGTCCGGGCGGTGTCAACAAGAGGGGAAGCAAGCGGTGACACGAACGATCAAAGTGACGAGCTGCTCTTTTTTTTTCTTGCCCTGGCACTGGCTGGTTGGTTCCCTCAATCTTTTCGTCCCTTCGTATGACGGTAACTACCGGAAAACTGTCGAGCCTTGACTGCTCGGTTGGGAACTTTGACAGTGTTCCGGAATGCGGCGAAAACGAAGTGACCATCCGATGATCTTCAACTCGTTTGTACCTACTTCTCAGTTTGGATGTTCTCTTTTCCTGCTGTCGGAAGCAATGGAACAGCGTCCGCTCGGGGGTTTGTCCTGCCAAAGCCACATGCACTGTCCGTGAACCTCGCGTCTGAGAAGCGTCAAGTGACAAGTTTAAATGACCTTCCCCGTTAATTACTCCTTGTGTCGATGGGTTTTTCGCGCGGATAGTTCAGTAACATGTTTTGATGATCGGTTGACAAAGGATGGATTGTGTTCAAAAACATTTGGGATGGATCAAAGCTGTTGCTGGCGTTACAGGGACTTTGTTGTTGATCTCTAGCGCACATTCCACTCTGTTCAGCAGTTTCGGGCGCCCAAAACCCCACCGAGACTAGTGCTGGGACGATCACCGATTCTCCTTTTAGCGTGTTTTCCTGTGCCTTCCTTCGGAGACCGAGCACTAACTAACAATTGTCACAAATCCGAACATTTATTCATCCTTCTCACGGAGGCCAAATCTCATCGCGTGTGTCTTGCTCCGGTCTCACCACTGACTTCAGCCATGAAAACATCCAAACGTTTGAAGCAGAAACTTAAGCTGCAATTATGAGCCACCGTTAAAGACGTTTGTTCCCATTGAAGATTTTGATGATATCGTACTACGTAGGCCACCACCCAGCAACACACAAGAAGAAAAAAAATTCACCCGAACAGCGCGACGCTGTGACACCTCGACTTGACGTACATCACAATGCAATCGCATCCATCCCATGCCACGTCGTCGCATCTGATGGGTTCAACAAGCCACATTGATGGGTTTATGCCGACGGATCAAAGCACGTCCTAAGCCAGTTTAGTCTAAACCCGTCGTGCCGGACATGGCGGTACAGGACAAAGTGACGCCGGACAGTTTGCTGCAAGGCAACATGCACGGCAAGGTGCGGGTGCGTTTCTGGCGCAAAAGGCAGGGCA
>JAVHJQ010006789.1:0-17166 GCA_031306095.1 Pyricularia sp. CD86 | reverse complement strand
CTCAGAGTAGAATCTTCGTCGATAGGCGCCAATAGACTAGCTTCCGTGCTACGCTTACCCTGGCCGTGACAGTTGTGTCTATGAAGCTTTGTAGGCAGTATAAATGAGTGTGACTAGTATAAACGAATGTGACCGGTGTGAACGAATGTGAGGTTGGAAGTACCTGTGTATCGAGAAAAATGGAAAATGAAGCTGGATTTGTTACTCTATTTATACTATTTTTCTGTGGTAAATGCCTCTGAGATTTGGACATCTCCTATTACTTACTACCTTGAAGGTATCTACCTGGGTAGGCAACTCGAGATTTTCCCAAATCGGTGAATAAAACTCTTAAAGTTTCATTCTGGGTGGTATTTAAATTTGAAGTTATATATAGCCAAGTCTGAAAGCTCGCGTAACCTCAGAAAGTTGGGGCAAAGCGTTTATTGAACTCCCTGAACAGTTGACACTAGTTCCGCCAACGCATGGATGTTCGGATTGATGTGCTGACTCGGAGTCTGCAGTCAATCTTAATAACCTTAGGGTACCTTAATGTAAACAAACATGACTTGGCATTAGCGCGACGCCAGCATGTTCTATCTTAGTGTGTTTCGGGCATATTGTTACGCGCTGCAATGCCGGTGAACTAGTTTTTCAATTATCATAAACACGTTCTAAACGGATAAAAATGGAAATCAGTCTCCGCCACTCCGCAAATGACCGTGATCTCGCGTGCTATCCTGGAATGAGCTTGCCGTTCATCTCGCATGCCATCAAGAGGAATCCGATGAAAAAGCGGCTCGGCCGAACAAAGAAAATAAACCTCTCCATTAATGACAGAATATGGATTGCTAGAACAGGATTTTGTCACTCTGGACCAAACCTTCCATATTCTCCGAACTTGACGCCGAGTCTCGTCCACGGGCATAGAGAAGGGTTTCTGTGCATGTTTTGCAAACGCCGACGGCAACTTTGCATACATAGCCAACCATCCTTGTCGATTAGCTTGTGTCGGCCGCAAATGTCACCAGTGCCACCATCGCACCAGCCCAACCAAGCCAACTATGCCATTGACGATACCGAAATAGCCTTTGGGTGCAGTTATCGGATAGTTTGAGATGCGACTTCAGGGGTTGTCGCTACCAAGAGCCTTTTTCAGTTCGGCTATCTTGAGCAAGCCAATAAAGCAACCTGAGATGAAACTTGTTTTTACTTATCCGACCCAACTTTCACAACCAAACCTCGGAATTAGATGCTTCGCAGATCTCCATAAAGCTAAGAATGTGAGTGGAATTTAGTGTCGCATTATTATTGTTCCATTCTTCGAGTGGTATTGGCATGTCGCGAGCCTCTGGAATAGATCAAACACAAAGGGGGTGGCTGTCAATCAAAAAAGGTCAGTTTTGGATATTTTGACGAGGCAGGGAACGCCAGTACCAGTGAAAAGTCTCTAAAAGTGAGTGAGTGTTAAGTGTGTCACAAAATTCTTTTAGGTGTACTGGAAGTCCAGGCTTTACAAGTCCGGCTGGTTACCGTCGGGGTTCCCTTACGGAGCTGACGCACACGTAGCGTGCAGC
Organism: Pyricularia sp. CD86; assembly: GCA_031306095.1. Lineage (NCBI taxonomy): Eukaryota > Fungi > Ascomycota > Sordariomycetes > Magnaporthales > Pyriculariaceae > Pyricularia > Pyricularia sp. CD86. The sequence continues at coordinate 15,610 of JAVHJQ010006789.1, read as the reverse complement.
ACCTATATGATAGCTACCTTATGTTTGGCAAAAGTTCAGCCATCAACATGATACGTGATCGAGTCAAGTCTTTCTTTTTTTTTTGTTTTCTTCGACATTCGGACAAATATCGCTCAAGATAGTAGGAACAAGCAAACAGCTTCATGACTTGGGAACGCATTTATGCAGGTTTTCATGGGAAGCTTGGTAAACATTTTTGCCCCGTAAGGTTTCTAGACACATCGATTTCTTTTCCTGAATATTGACAAAGGAAACGGTAATAGCAAAGATGGATGCCCTGCCCGAAACAACAAAGCGGTCGGCGGATGTCGCCGCTGACACGTCTCATCATTACGAAAGTGCGGGTGCGACTCATGATACTGAACCGCATTGATGATTTCACTACAGTTTCCCGACCTTAAAAACACCATGCAAGCCTTCATAAAAGATTACTGTCTAGTCACCAATATTCTCTTATCTCGAGGTTATTTCTTTTTGGTATCTGAGGACCTCTCAGTCCAGAAGAACGCGAGTCGCGAACGTACCGGGGCTTGTCCCCAAGGCTCTCGTCGCTTTCTACGAGTTGCCGGCAAGCGACGCTGTGGGAGGCAATGAAATTGTTCTTAGATCAGTGAGATGTGGTCATCGAGGCTGGCACGTCCAGAAATTGACCTCACCCATTACAATTTTACGAAGTTCCAGGACGCAACGGAGCATGTGGCAGAAAATCTAGGAAATAACTTGCCCTTTGTGCGGGTAAACAGGTAAATATGTTCCGATCACTCCATTTACTGTCCAGTCCTTATACACAGCATTTTCGTGTTTCTGCAAAACAATATGTACGAGTCGTCAGTCAAGACCCTGCTCCTTTGCCCGCGTCTTCCTGTGGAGCTGTCCAGGCTGTTTCTGATCCACACGCTGTCATCGAGACATGCAAGGGTTGACTTTGTTCAATGGGATGAGGAGTGCGTGGAGAACGAAGCTAGCCTAGGCACAACTCACTCAGCTCTCTTGAATCTCTCAAGCAGCGTGTCTGTCTTTTTTTTTATATATACCTTTTTCTTTTCTCTATATAGGCAAAAACTTAATATAACCAAACCACACTTTAAGTCGCGGATGTCTTCCGAGACAGCGGTCAACGTCAGGGTATCTTTTGATCCGTCTCCACTACCCGGATCAACATCTCAAATTCAATTTGTCATCTTCCGTGGCGCAATTGGCTAGCGCGTTCGACTGTTAAGTCCCAACGCAACATCGAGAGGTTGTCAGTTCAAGCCTGACCGGAAGAGACTTCGTCACTTCGTCATTAGAAGTTGGTTTGCACTGAATTAACAATCAATCCAGAGTTGTGGCTTGATACTTCTATAAGAGGAAACCAAAATTTTTTTTGTTGCCTCACGATTCTACTGGTAGTGGTGTGCTGCTCCATGTTCCTTTATTATCTTTTGTACCCGAGGTATGTTTTGTGTTGCCTTCATAATGTCTGGACTCGGGTTATGGCTATTTCCGCCACAAATCGTGTATTTCAGTGTATGTAAGTGAACAAGGCAAACGTCGCCTGGAGGTAAAGGTAGAAAAAAAAGAGCGTACGGGACAGGTGGGTGTTGGAAAAAGTTCATGGGTCTCATCAGCCAATTTTGATACTAAATAAACTAGTAAGCAGTCAGTCTGAGTTATAGCTTCTCCTTCTTTCATTCGTAGCTTGTTATGGCGGATTTGTAAAATTGAAGCAGTTCAGCATAAAAATAGGTTGCAGCTTACGCTGCTCACGGTACAAGGGCCACATGTCCTGGGACGAGTGGCAGTAGCAGGAAAATTGTAAATTGTTAGTTACTGGCAGGATACTTGAGGTCATCCACAGTCCTCTTCATCCTTACCATATTAACAGAAACACTTCGATTCATCACGAGGCACTTCAATAATTCACAAGAGCGCCCATGCGATGACAACCATGCTATGCAACCAATAACCTCCCATGGGAGTTATTTCAAACTGGAATTTCATGATTCACATAATCGAGTTACTAAAACGAATTACGAAAATTCCAAAAGAAGCAAAACGGTGAAGTTGGAACGAAAAACCGGTCAACAGCGTAATGATCTGGCGCTTAGTGCAGGAGGTCTTCAGTGGCTTCACAGGTACCATATCCCGATCTGTACTGCCCACCGCTGAAAGTGAACGGTAGAGACCTGGTGCTGACCTTCGTGCCGGTACTCGGAGACCAGTGGAAAGACACCATCACCTGTGCCTTGAAAACCAAATAGCAAAAACCAAAGCCAAGAACACTCACAGTTCCCACGATCTTTCGAGATACCATACGATCAAAGTGAAGAGACTGTGCCGGCAGCAGCTTCATCCTGGATACAAGCTGGCAAGTGATATGGTTTATTACGCTTGAACAGATGCTCGTCACACCGTCCCTGTTCAGCACGTATTCAAGCGTAAGATTACAGGTTTGACAGATGGTATCCGAGAATCTTTCGACTTTTCAATTAAAACAATAACATAACTGTTGCCCGTGAGACACTTGCTCTATGCCTATATTTCGTCCGGACCCGACAAAAAGGACAAAGGAAATTAGCCACCAAATGGACATGGGGGCACAGGAGTCATGCCCTTATATCTCTCTACAAGGCCGTCTGCAAAGTCAAAACGCCTAGACCCGAGTGTTGCGCACAGAGCACTCATTCCACTTCAAAATACAAACAGGAAAGACGAGGGAAATGGTACAACGATGGTTGGCAAAGTGACCAGTTTAAATTCTTCTCATCACCTACTTGGCAGCTTCAACAACCTCGAGGGCAAGCATCACCAGAATGAGTGTGCTTGGCAGGATCCATACCACGTAGCTCTGGAAGAGGATCTTTCCCATGACGCCCTCGTAGACATCGTTAAGCTGGCATATTTGCGCCAGCTGTAGAGCGCTTGGCGCCCCTGTGAGCAGGAAGCACACAATCACGAAGATTGGGTCATCCAAGATGCTGATCGGAACGTACTTGGCAAAGAAGGCCAGGATTGGCGTCATGATAATGGTCGGCAGAAGCATGCGGCACATCAAGCTAGCTATTAGTAGCTTAGTGCCGATTTCCCTCTCTTCTGGATCAACCGATTCGTGCTTTTGCGTGTTGCGGGCAAGGTTGGCGCCTAGGACCACCAGAATCAGAGGGACAGCGACACCGCCAGACTGGGAAACAGCTCTGGTGACACTGTTGCGGATAAAGGAGCCCTCCTGGAAGAAGAGCCTTTGGAGTGAAGGGATCGAGGCGACCACAATGGCGATCAACATTGCCCACAGAGGCGGGTTCATGAACTCCCACAGAAAAACATTGGCTTTCTCTACACCCCTGCCGAGCATCCTGAGACCCCGCTGTAGTGTGATTGGCAGCCTGGCAAACAGGCGCAAACCGAAAGCCTTGATCGAGTTGGTCGACTTGCGCTTAAGCATGGCTGCGCGCATCTTTAGCCCCTTGACTCTACCAGACATATCCGGCTCATCATTATTACGGATGCGCGGGAACGACTGAATATGATCGTCATCGTTCTCATGTGGCTGTGGTATATGAACGTTGGTGAGACCAGGCCCGATCGAGTGATTACGAGGCCCGGAACTATCATGCTTTCTGTTCTTCCGACTCTTCCGACCCCCAGGCGCCGAGCTGGGGCGGCGGTTACCATCCGAATCGTCGTCCTCGGTGTCGGCGGGCGACGCCCGCGAATGGTTGGCAATCGGTGTTCGGCCGGCGGGCACGTATGAGTCCGAGTCGGTGTGCATGGTTCCCTCATCGTCGGAATTTCCAACGTCCGGGTCGGACTCATGGAGGCTTCCGTTCTCGAGCAGTCCGCGCCTCTCGCTGACGCTTTCGCCATCAACACTACCGGAGCGCAAGCGGCCGGCCTCTGCCTGTTCTTGGTTGTACTCTTCGTATTTGTCCTTGGGTGCTAGCAAGACGTGGTACCCCCAGCTCCATCTGACGAGCTGTCCAAGCTGTTGGAAAACCAGCAAATACAGGATGCCACGTGCTGCGACCTCGTCGTCATTGTCCCCCTTGATCCTATCCCAGTGTAGGCCCGAGATCGTTTGCGAGAGTGAAATAACGAGGGAGATGGGGAGGGAGTTCGAGTTGCCAAAGACCTGTTCAAGAAGCTGTAGTTAGCGTGACTGACGATCTTCCCCCTAACGATTGAAAGGTTCACGCAGGTACGTACTCCCATGGCGATCACGAAATTTGCTGGGCGCCTCCCGAATCCAAATGCCTTGGTAACACCCAAACCGACCATATAGGAAACAAACGTCATAATAATAAAGATGACAGGTATAATGCCAAGATCGACCAGCTTGTCAGCGTTTAGCTGCGATGCCAGTTTGGTAAAGATCAAGCATGGTGTAAAAAGTTGAATGTTGAGGTTCGCAAGGAACTTTTGTTTTTCGGCATCGAAGTGGCCCAGCCTGGCGATAATGTAGCCTGGTAGAGCGACGCAGACGACTTCCATGACAGCCTCAAAAACCAAAAGAACTAGGTGTGGCAGCGAAGGGTGCGACTCGTGCGGCTTCTTCTTGAAGATCTCGAATGGGTTCTGCGCCATCAACGCTGGCGGCAACGTCGGGTTGTCAAACATGTTGTTGACCCGGTACGAGGCCGGTGATGTGAAGAAGGAGGCCATTAGGGTCGGTCGTGGCGAGGGCCAGGTACGATGACGGCGAGCGACGAAAACTCTTGTGCCCACAGAGACGCCAGATGCCGGGCTAGGCGGTTTTTATTGACGTAGAAAACCCTCGATGAGGGGTTCGTTCGATTAGGCGAATGATGGAAGGGATGAAAATCAGGCTGGTGTGGCTCCCCGAGAAAGTAAGCCCAAGTTTTGTCGTGTGTCTGCGCTGGCGCCTGGCGGGACACGAGCTCTTTTTTAAGAAAATGCAAACACAGTGGCTTTCATGGTAGGCACGCGGTAAGAAATAAGTATTGAACAAGGTAGAAAAAGTCAATTTCTTCAATTAACAAAGGAGGCCCTGGTTGCTAAACTTAGATAGTTGGAGATTGATTGGAATCGGGTGCAGTTTCCACGGCGTTGCATAAGAACTTTTTCCGATCGGCATGCCAGCTTCGGTCATGGTTGAAGAAAGGAACGGAGAAATCAAAATCAAGCGCGCGCGCTGGAGATGGCCAAGCTCCTTGTTTAGGTGGGTTGGGGTTAGCGGCACAGTGAACTGGGTTGACACCGGCGCCAACCCAACATCGTTTCGCTTGTGAGGCAGGCCTGGCTTGCCTGGGTCGGTCGGCTGTACTTGCTAATCAGCCCTTATTGTCTGAATTGCACAGCCGCCAAGGCGCACCATCCACTTTTCTTTTGGACGAAGAGGAGACACGAACAACTCACTTTTTGACGCCCCAAACGCCAAGATGTAAAGAAAGGCTGAGATTGTGATTATTCATTCTGCTGCTCAGAAGAGACGATTTTTTTAACTGCATTTTTTTCAATCATTCAACATCCAGGTTGTTTCCGACGGCAGGCTAGACCTTGACAGTACATAATTACATCCTACGTTGCCTTTATTAAGTCTTTTATTCGGCCCACGCCAAGCAAAACAACGACAAGCTCGCGAAGCATCAACAATCTCAGCCATTAAATCTTATCTCGGGTAGAATTCGACCAATCATCAACAGCCAGACGTGCTAGTATCGACCTGTAGACGTGTCGCTCCATGGCACGTGCAAGCCAAGCCACTTTGTAGTTATGTTCCTGCTTAAAGTGGGTACTGATGAAAAAGGATCGACCATGGGCTTTCCCTGTCGCCAGAGATCAAGCTCTGCTGGCGGAATGGTGAGGTCATTCAAATAAGGACTGGGGCCGCTGTCACGCCATCGACGTCCTCGTACCGACAGTCACGTGAGGAAGTGCTGTCAGAATTCTCAGTGTTTTGTCGGTTGCGCATAAACTTATAGCCACCGACACAATGGTTCACCACGATGGATGCTCTGACGTTACTGGCCTCTTGGCAAGGGTCTACTTTTTTTTCCCTCCTACAATCATCGGCTAGTGAGAATAATCTTGAAATTCTCTGGATCAAAATTCTGCCCTAATGAACGGCATTTAGAGAACCGACCAAGCTAAATGGGCGCTGATGTCATGTTTAAAACGAGGTTCAAAGCCTCTACCGATACAGATTACCATTAATTACCCTCGAGTCTGATCTAAATCTTTTCGTTACATGCCTCCTGCCTTGTCGCCGAACATCGTCAACGTTCGTTTAGAAAAGTTCGAAGAAAGAGCAGACAAGGAACAGAAACAGAAGAAGATTCGGGACAGTAACGGCCTGTTTTGCCCCGAACCCAAATGGCAGGTAACTAAAATTAAAGAAAAATAAACTCGGCATTCATGAGCTTTTGCACACTGCAAGCGGTTCCAAGGCGGTCTACCCCCATCGTGAAATCCATGGCACGGCGCAAGGGACGGCCACCACATCAGAGAACATGGTAGGGCCCGGGATCCTGTGCATCAAGACCCGTTAGGAAGGGACCCTTATGACGCAATAGAATTATTAAGCGAAGTTGTCCTGATTTCCAAACTGTCCAATTCATCTGACAGGTCGGCATGGTTCGCAGAATGAGTACCATAGTAGGTACTTGGAATAACTCTTGCTCCATACCAAATCAGCGCCGGCAGAAATACGCGCGTGCCGCTAACCGCTGTGGAAATAGTGTCGCTTTAAGGTGTTGTACCTGGGTGTTCACGATTGTATTCCTCTCTTATGCTGCCCTCAAACTGGCTCAGGCATCACATCATTCCGCCCCACGATGCAAGGATTGTATGTTAATTTTGGAAAACAAGACCTATTACGTACTACGGGTGCAGGCAAAAAAAAACCACCCCTTGCCACCGTATGTGTATGCGTGGGCCTTTACCAACCTAACTGTCCGCGGGGAGCTTCAGGTACCTACCGCATAGTAAATTTATTTTTTTGCAAAAAATATTCCCAAAATCGGGAACACCCACAAGGTCCACAGCGCTGTGCTAACTGTTCAGGGATGTGGATTTTTACCCCTACCACAATAGTAGGAATGGTTATGGAGTGAGTCTGGGCGATACCTTCGTACAAGCAAAGTCGAATACGTGATATGCACAACTTGAATCATTACCGGTCAGCAACAACGAGCTCGAAGTTGGTCAAAGCTGCATGCTATTTGCTACCCAGCTGTTGAAAATGTCGGTACTACATGTAGGAAGGGTCTGTCTCAATTCTGACCCAACTGGCTTGTGAAGAACGCCTCTTCTTGTCATGTCTGTGCAGAGATCCGGATCTTAATACTCTCTTGGCTTGCTATCACGACAAAAAGAAAAGAAAAGCAAACTTTGGACACATCAAATTACAGCTGAACTACCAGCTAATCAGCACCACCACGGGACGGATCCAAGTTGCGGGGTCGGCTGCGTCCCCGTTTCACGGCCACTATTGGACAAAGACCTTTTCCACTTTGGCACTTGTCAACTCGTTTCATGTTTGGGGAAGATCACGGCAATCCCAATCCTGTTTTCTATTGTGTACCATGGTAAAAAATAAAAAAAAATCCAAACCCTCAGTCGGGCACGTTAAAATGTCCCTGACGAAACCCTTGGTTTGACGTCCACTGCTGAACATGCAGGCAGGAGGGAGGCGTCAGTGGCAGAGCCATACCTGCCGGTCGCCCTTTATTACCCCTCCAAGCCACAAATGTGACCATCAACGTCATCGCCAGGGTTTGTGTGGTACGCTAATTTTCTGCCCATCCATTATCAACAGAGGTGTACTAGGGTACCTAGGTACCTAGGTAGGTAGGTTTCTATTGAACATGTACGGTAAGAAGCTGATTTGACAAGTGGTGGCTGTCCATTTGGGAGTTGACGGATGTGCCAATGCGCAATTATTATGTACTTATGCAGTAATGGAGTTCTTTTTGCTCATTTTTTGTTGTTTTCTATGATGAGTTCACTGCCCGTACGCGATAAAAAAAAAAAAACAATTTTTGTTACCATCCCATAGTCCCCCCCCAATCATTTACTTTTCCGCCTTTCGTAGTAGGGGGACAGACCTGGTTGCTCTTCCGCTCTCTGCCCACCGCGTGGGGACAAGGTGGTAACTTTGGCGGATCAGTAGAGAATCCGGCACAAAGAAAGCTCGCTTACGTCGATTATTGTTATATTCATCATCATTACAACTAATGCCAGTCTCTTGACAGGTGCTGGATTAATTCCAATTGGTGATCGTATTTTAAGATCAAAGTACTTACCCAGCAGAGTGTATCCCCCAGGCCCACATTTATTGTTTCTGTGAAGTAGGTGGTTCCAGGAAACACCACACTGGGCCAAGCCCCCAGCGCAGATTTGTCAATCCTGCACTGACGCAACCCAACGCAAACACAGACGCAAGCCGAAGCTGAACCATCAAAGTCGGTACCTTTGAGCGTTTTCAAGCTTGCCATCCCATCTTGATAAACCATATCCACCTCACTCTTGCCGGAGGACTAGAACAAAACCTCTTGTCTTTCCTCTCGATTTTCCCTTTTAAAGCTCGGCCTATACACTGGACCTTGTAAACGTGGGGACCTTTTTGTTGCAACCCGATTATTCCTGGGTCGCCCAACTTTGAACCCTAGCAGGCGAACCCCTCCATAGAATTGACGACGGCTACGCCCGCGAAGAATAGACGGCTTCGGTCGGACCAAACCCAAACAGCAGGTGTGTTTGCAGTTCCCCGCCCACGAACCGACAGTGCCGGGCAACACAACATGCCCGGCGTCCAACCTTTAAACCACGCTGGCTGGCTCTTCACCCAAATGGACTGGAACTTAGCTAATGCAAGCTCCAGCTTACTTGCTGCACACAGCAGCGAGCCTAGCGCCGTTAGCCTATCCATACCACACTGATCCGACCAGCCGACAATTTTCCTCCAGGCACTGATCTTGCCAAACTCTCCCAAGCCAGCTAGGCACCCAGCTAGCTAGCAACTGGCCGAGGTGACCGTACACCGACTCGCATCGAGCAATCGGCTCTTACAGTCTTTACCTTGCCTTCTCGTTTCCAAGATCGCGATCCTCTACAAACTTTACTGGTCTTGTCTCGGCATGCAGCGATCAAAGTGAAACTACTGCCAGCCTTAATTACCAATCCCTTTTGCTCGCTCGAACCAGCAAAACCGTCCGCGCAAACCCGATCTTCCCCGACGCATAATGTCACAATCACAACAACCGCCGGCAACAGGCCCGGATAATTCGGTCCCTGCCACTCCGGACGAACAATTTGACAGCATGCCAACCTCACCGTGTTCCATTGTAGACGACGATTCGGAGGCGAGCACCCCACTAGACCCGCCGTCGCCGAGTGCCCTCCCAAAACGAGTCCCCTCCCTCCGGACTGTCTCCGATCCAGCCACGACGGCAATGACGCCCACGTCTACAGTGACGGGGACCCTCACCAGTGCGCGTAGGCCCCCTCCGTCTGCTGGAGTTCTGCCTGCAGACCTGATGGCAAAGGCACGCGCATTACAAAGTACACGCATGGGGCGGCCGCAGATGCAAGCCTTTGGCAGCGGTAGCAGCACATCTTCTGCCTCGGGGGTCGGCTCACCGTTACCGATGGGCTCCGGTCTTGGACCACAATCGCCGCCTGTGGGTCTACACACGGGCGGTATGGCTGCGAACATGCGCTTCCCGCCCAACATCGCCGCCAACATGCAGCTGAACTTGGGCGGCCGTCCGTTGCCGCAGGGCTTCCCCAAGTCGGCTCCGGCCGTGCCGAGCGTACGCAAGGCTCCTCCCAGCCTGAGCGAAAGGAGAGCCATGAAGCTAGGCGGACTTCCTGGCGGACCTGGCGCTACGCCCAGTATGGGAACGCCCAAGTTGTCTGACTTGCAGGGTGGGACACCGGGGGGACCAACAGATGGCGATAGCAATGCAGCCAAAGGCCCAGGAGCTACTGGACAAGCGATCGCGGACAACAAGTTGAACGACTTCAAGCAGTATATTGATGCAGAGAATGGCTGGATCACGTTCGACGGTGCAGCAACGATCACGCGCACGGGTGTCAACTTTGCCAGTGGGCACAAGTTCAGCATCTCACTTGACGAGATACAAGTTCTGGATGAGCTCGGAAAAGGAAACTACGGTACTGTGTACAAGGTTCGACATGCCAAACCCAAGGTTCCCCGGTTTGGACAGGGTCTTGGAAGCCTGACGAAGCAGTCAGTGTCTCGACAGAACTCGCTGAACGAAGGCGAGGATGCGAACGGCGTTGTTGATGGCCAGACGACCTCGGGTGTCGTGATGGCTATGAAGGAGATCAGGTTAGAGCTGGACGAGGCGAAGTTCACAACGATTCTCAAGGAGCTAGTTATCCTGCACGAGTGCGTTTCGCCTTATATCATCGACTTCTATGGCGCCTTTTTCCAAGAAGGGGCAGTTTACATGTGCATAGAATACATGGACGGTGGCTCCATTGACAAGCTATACTCTGGCGGGATCCCGGAGGGCGTTATTCGCAAGATCACGTATGCGACAGTCATGGGCCTCAAGTCGCTCAAGGACGATCACAACATCATCCATCGCGACGTCAAACCCACCAACATTCTCGCAAATACCCGCGGGCAGGTCAAGATTTGCGACTTTGGTGTGAGCGGTAACCTGGTGGCGTCTATCGCCAAAACCAACATTGGATGCCAGAGCTATATGGCACCCGAGAGGATATCGGGTGGAGGTTTCGCACAAGGAGGCGCGGACGGCACGTACAACGTACAAAGCGATATTTGGAGCTTAGGCTTGACCATTATCGAGTGCGCAATGGGCAGGTATCCATACCCTCCTGAGGTCTCATCGACCATCTTTAGCCAACTGAGTGTGAGTTTCCCAACCCGGACACAAATTTTGACAAGCTTGTGACTCGTGTTTTATTTTGGACATGTACTGACCATTACCTCAACAGGCCATTGTCGAGGGTGACCCGCCCGATCTGCCAACCGAGGGTTACTCGGACACGGCGCGCAATTTTGTGCGGTCATGTCTTGATAAGAACCCAGCAAAGAGGAGTACGTACCCAATGCTCCTTGCCCACCCATGGCTCAGGACGTTAGCACAGCCAGAGACAATCGCCGAGGAATCAGAAGATACCGAAGACCTTGAGGCGGCGGCGCAGAAGCTGTCATTAGGCCCAGGACCCATCGGGGCCGACGACGAGGTGGCTCAGTGGGTCAAGTCAGCGCTTGACAGGAAACGCAGAGGAGATGCACAAAGTCCCAATAAGCCAGCACTTCATGCAGCCCCTTTTGATGCTACCAGTCCAATGGCAGCACCAAAGGATGGCCCATTGACGGGTGCTTAATTGAAGGCTGATTGACTGTATGGCTGTTCAACATGGGAGGATGGCAGGGTCAGGAAAACCCGCCCCTCTAATTCACTTCTCAAAACCATCTTTTTTCACCATCCATTTCTTCTCTCCTTTGTCGTCCGTTTCAATTTGCAAGGAACAAGCTTTTTTTTCACATCCACCTGAATTTTTCTTATGTTCCGATAGAGATACCTCTTACGATTCAAAGATCGAGCAAAATATACACGAAAGCAACGGTCATGGGAGCATCAGGGGGGGGCCAGCGAGGGTATACGTAGTGGCTGGAGTGGGAAAGAAGACAGAAAACAAAAAAAAACAAAAGAAGATGCTTCATCTATACAAAGCAGCAACGAAAAATATTCCACCCATAATTCGGTGGATTCCAGATTTTGAAACGATTTGGTGGATTGCATTGATGTCCTATGGAGTTCTATGGAGGTTTGCGTTGACATTGTGTTGTTGTGAGGTTGCCAGACGTCACTCGCTGGCACCTGGTATGACAGATAGCTGCAGACCGTATGGAGTGGCAGAAGATAAAATGTGGAGTAGAGGCCTCATTCGGAATTTGTCCCAGACCACCCAGTCCACCAATGCACCTTACTGTTTGAGTAAAGGTGGGTTGCAGAAGCACTTTCAGCCGCGTCTCTATCCGTGATTAACGCATTTCCTTATCGTCGTCCACTTTGATTGCTTTTTGGGTTTTGTTTTCCTTTGTTGCTTTTGCATTAGACAACCGGAACGCCAGCATGGGACAAGTGTCACGTGCCTGTCCACGTAACGTAACCGAAGCATGCAGGACGAACACGAGTTTGATTAACCGCAAATCCGTAATCTTTCCAACCCGTCACCGCCATCGTAACGTGTCAGTCGCCTGGTCCTTTTGCGTTCGTGCCAGACGTTGTGGCGGCGAAGATTCGCCCTTGCGCTTGCTCATTCTCTTCCCTTCCAGTCGGTTTTCTTCGATTCAATATAATATTTCAATTGATTGACCGACCGGAAGGGCCTGACGGGTTCCATCACTCTGCCTTGGCACCAGGCTTTTCAATGGCGTGTTTTGCCATGATATCGCTGATTTCGACCGATTGATCAATTGATAGATGCCGCTACTTTCCTTACCAATTGACCGATCAAAATCAATCAATCAAACAATCAACCGTACAGCATCATTGGGTTTGACATCAACAATAATAATGTCGCTGAATCTTTCATTTCGACCACTTTACTAAAACTCTCATTTCATTTCCTTGCCTTTCCTGTCGAGTCGACATTGGTACCCTGGAACAGGTGTCACATCGGACAAAGAGTGCCGATATCGCACAGGTCCATCGTTCACTCAGCCACCCCAATCGCCCATTCAGCCACCCGTGAACCAGCCATGGACAACCATGGAGGTGTAATGGACCGCCACAATACCTTCTCATCAACAACACTGGACCAAGTTGCACGCTACATTATCGCCGGCGCCGGGTATCCACCCGGAATTATCGTTCTCGCCGGAGCCGGCATCAGCACCTCGGCGGGGATCCCAGACTTCCGCTCGCCCAAGACCGGACTGTACGACAACCTCGCCCGCTTCAGCCTCGAAAGCCCAACCGACGTCTTTGACATCAACTTCTTCCGCACAAACCCGCAGCCATTTTACTCCCTGGCCCCGGAGCTCTACCCTGGCCGGTATGCACCCACCATCTCACACGCATTCGTGGCTCTTCTAGCCCGCAAGGGACTCCTGGCCATGCTATTCACGCAGAACATTGACGGCCTCGAAAAGGCCGCCGGTGTGCCGCCGGAACTGGTCGTCGAGGCCCACGGCAGCTTCGACTCTCAGCGCTGCGTCGACTGCGCGCAAGAGTTCCCCGCCGCGGAAATGCGCGTCCACGTTGCTACGTCCAGGGTTCCCCGCTGTGGAAAGTGCGGTGGTCTGGTAAAGCCGGACATTGTCTTTTTTGGTGAGCAGCTGCCGGAAAGGTTCTTTCGCGCAAGGGAGGCGCATCTACCGGACATGGAAGGTGTACCGATCCCCGAGGTATTGGGTGGTCCGCGGGCCCGGCAGGTGGTAATCGTGATGGGCACGAGCCTGAGCGTGCCGCCGTTTTGTGAGCTGCCGGTCCGGGCAGCGGATGGCGTGCCGAGGGTTTTGTTCAACCGGGAGGTGGTCGGAGATTTTGGGGAGAGGGCAGACGATGTGGTCGAGCTTGGAGACTGCGATTCCGGGGTCAGGAAGTTGGCAGAGATGCTAGGCTGGGGGGAGGAGTTGGAAGTCGAGTGGCGGAGGGTGGTTGGCAATGAGGAGGCAGAGAGGCAGCTGGTGCGGGCCGCTGCCGCTGCCGCTCCTCATCCTACCTTGGTGATGGACGATGGATTGTCGGAAGACAGCTCTGACTTGTCCGATTCCGCCTCTGATGATGAGGACGACTTAATGAGTGATGGCGAGAACGAGGATCACGAGGTCAATGATTTTAGCAGCTCATCGCTTGGTGCTGTCTCCACGCCGCTGACTCTAGACAGCGTATATCACAACCCCATTCAGGACCAGATGGTTCATATTTCTTCCAGTTTACCATCAGTCTCGTTGGCGGCGGACCTTTCCTGCCTTGTACCACTACCGGTCCAAGGGGATTTCGTCGGCTCACTTGATCATCATCACAACTTTCTCGTCGATCCGATTGAGACACGGCAAGGACAACCAACCGATTTTTTGGGCCAAAATCAGGCGATGATAGATCTCATCCCAATACGACACGAGCATGCAGAGATTGGTTCAGCTGACGGAGTCTCGATAAACCAGAAGTCGGAGCATGTTGTCAGAAACACTGATACTGACGATTCCAACAGCATCTCGAACGAAATTCCCAGGACCACCAGGACGTTCCAGTTAACCGAGTCGCGGGGCCAAACCGAGGGGAATGTCAGTCCCGACCCAATCAGCATGTTCACCTGGCATGACGATCCTGGTTTCTGGGATGAATGGCCTGGTACAGGGGACCCTTGAGAGGCTTTCGACATGTCTTCTTTTCTTGGAAATGGCTTTTGTATTACTTTTCTTGTTTCTTTGTTCTCCTGGTAGGTATCGGTTCCTTGCATATGCGCGTTGGCGTTACTGGAGTTTTTCCTCGGCATAAACATATTTGAGCAATTTTTTGGGCGCTTCTCAACTTCCGCGTGAGTGTCTGGTACACAAGCCAATTAATTAGCCGCATCTCCTGTTCGTTTCCAGCTCCAACCGTAGCCTTTTTCTCCTTCCATCGATAGTTGGATCGTTGAGAAGTTGAATAAAATCGCCCATGGCAATCTATCTCTGGCTCTATCTGATTCTGCTCATTTGGAGTAAAAGGTCCGACACGTTTTCAAGCTCTCATTGGGAAGATTCGTTGACAATGTATGTCCATTGACGACGTCATGCCAATTGGCGGCAATCTAATCAGATGCTCACCTAATAGGCGAGCATCTCTCACAAGAACTTGACTCACGGCCCAGCCCGCTTGACTACCTACCTTTGGTACCATGAGAACTGACAAAAGTTGAGCAGAAAGACCCCGGGTTCATGTAGATGACTGACACAGACCAACTTATTTTTCCCGACCCGTTTCCTGTCAAGGTTTGAAAACCGGGCGCTTGCGTCTATGATCAACCCCCCCATGCTACGGTCGTATATAACGGCGGCGCAAAACTCCCGCATTGCATGATCTACAACCGCCATCATTATTCGTCTCTGTGCCTAGTGACTGACAGCCTACGACGACAATGGTCGCACAGCTTATTCAGCAAGTTGATTTGGTAATGAATTGTCTATTTCCAACAATTAAAATCTATGTCGTTCTCTTGCGACCAATCGCGTCCAGTTGCCGTGCTTGATTGTCAGTGCTCAGACACAATGAAAAATGCCGAGTCGCTGTTGAGCAGTTGGCTCGAGAAATTCTTTCTCGGGTTGCTCCGGCGTCAACTCGACCATTTTTAGATCCTTGGTTTTTTCCCAATATGGTCGGACGTGCGGCTCATTTCCGATAATCTGCCAGGTCCAAAGAAGAGACAAACAAAACTTAGTTTTCGGTGCCTGGAATTCTCTCTTGTTCTGGTAGAAGTTCTTGTCCCAAGTTCACAAATTCTTATTGGTCGCATCCCACATTAACCTCGGCAAGGAAGGTTTTACTAGTCTAGAACACTCAGTCGAATTTCGCTACTCTGGAGAATTTTCAATTCCAAGTCGCACCAAACTCTTTGTGCCTATCTCTTCTCTTGTATTTCAATAAACTGTCCGTAGGATCAGGGGTAAACCTTCGGA
>JAVHJQ010006756.1:635-16698 GCA_031306095.1 Pyricularia sp. CD86 | reverse complement strand
TGCTGAGGTCTCTTTTCTTTTTTGGAATTCTTTTTATTCTTTGTTTCTTCAGACCATTTCCCCAGAGCAACTAGATGGCAGAAATACTTCCTTGTTTGCCTTCCTTTGCCTTGACCGTGTATGCTCAATGCATTTTCCCGTTTGATCTCGCCAATTGTTCAACGCCGTCGCTGCCGTCTCCGTCCGTCCTGAGCACGCACGCAAGCTTTGGGCAACCGAAAACGGACCAGGCAATCCTCGATTATAACCAGTAAACAACGAAGCGAGAAAACTCACTCCCGTTGATTTTTTTGGTCCAACAGCCTTCTTCCACCCGTTGATCAATCTCCTGCTGCCACATCTTCGGGTATCAGTTCGAATGCTTCCCGCCCGACGATTTGGACCTTAGGCGACTCCATCTTTTTTCCCGTCCACAAAGTGGTTTTTATTTTATTTCATTTTTGTTCCCTTTGTGCTATCTCCCGGTGTGCAGTTTTACTCGAGATTGCAATCTATATAAGTGTGCCGCCTGCCATCCACACTCTCTCCCGTCATCCCTTTATTTTTATTTTTTTTAGACTCCAACCTAGTCGTCCACAGACTTACATCGTCAATATTCTGGAATCCCATTTTGCGCCCGGCTCTTTGACCACCTCTTGGGGATTCTCAGGGTCCAAGTACCATTAATTATTACCTGTCTTACACCTCTTGTTCGTATCTAGTCTCACGCACGCGCCGTTGGCACTAGAGGGATTTTGGCACTGGCGCTTTATCCTTTCTACACGCCCACGCCCCCAAGGTTGCTGCACCAATAAGCCCGCACACACTTTTGCACTCTTGTCTTGCATATATACACTTTATTTAAATCTTTTGATTTCTCATCCTTTGGTCCCTACCTCCTCGTCATTATTTTGATTATCCTTTTTCAATCTCACCCCTTGGTCTTACGCAAAAGCGGGATTGGTGACCAGCTTTGCCGGAAGAAGTCGAACGATCTGGGTTGATTTACTCTTTGCTGCTGCCTACTGTGAGGAGTGAAGAAAAGACAAGATCACAAAGATGCCTTCGTCCTCGTCAAAGAAATCCAGTGCAACATGGCAGTCAAGGCTCGAAGGTGAGTTTCGTCCTTCTCCCCGCGTTTTCGTGGCAAGGTTTCACGGCATACTGCCGTTCCCTGCATTTCCTTTTGTCTACCAGCAGTGAGGCACAGACCGAGTTCGTGATGTTGATCTCATAGCAATAAAGACGCTTGTCGGGAATTCCAGATCAGCGCCCCAAAGTACCAGCTCGTCTCTGATAGGAGAGGTAATGAGACACCAGCCCCAAAGCCATTATTTGTCCCTGACGAATACATTGCAAGATAGCTAACTGACTCCCTACCCACTAGGTGGTCGTACGGCATGGTCGAGCCAGGTGACCATCTACAATCAAACTCACGCGGCACGCTTTTGGTATGACGGCAAGAATCTTCACAACGCTCGAGAAGACGCTGCTGAGGTGGCCTGGAATTGGCTCACAACTCCATCCAGCTCTCCTTCGACCTCCAACACAGCCTCTTGGTGATCTTTGACACGATCAAATCTTTTGAGGGCCCGAGTTCAAAGGACTAAAACACCAACCGACTCGGCGGATTCGAGCCCCACGAGATAAAAACGCCAGCCGATTTCCAGACGCCATCAAGACGAACCACTCTTTTGACCAGCATCAAAGCATTGTATTTTTTCACTTTATTCCCCCTTTTTTCTTCTTTCCATTCATCTTTTACATATCTCTGCTCGAAGCTTCCAGGATACCCTAGGAACCGGATCGGGAGCAACGCCAAACAAAACAAATAATGTTTGCCGTTCTCTGTTTGAGCAATACAAGCATCCCGAATCCCGACATTTTCAGGCGTCAAACTCATTTCCTTGTAGAATACCCTTTTTGTGTGTGTGTGATATGGCGTTGGGTCTTGGGGTGAATCAGAATAAAAACAGTCAGTCACACAGAAAGAAAAAAAGAAAGACAAAACAGACAAAAAAAACATATCATGGGCAAACACGGGCATCTCGCTACGCGGCGACTAAAAGGAAACAGAACGTACGGACAGGACATGGCAAAGATTTTGCGGGCTTCTGGCCGCGTGCGCAACGAAGCGATTCGGTATTCTTTGATTTCTTTCATTAATGTGTTTCTCGTTCATTTCCTATTTTTTTTTTTGCTCATCTGGTGAGACACCATAATAGCCTCGGCGTCGGAGTTTATATTGATTATTTACCTCATCTCATCATCCGTCTGTCATTATTTGAACTTGATCCAAATACTAGAATCGACACAGGGCAGGGGCAAGGCAACTTGGACTCTGCTGCTGGACGCTGGCAAAGCAGATGTCTTTTGCCATATCTACAGCAGAAATGCCAGTTCATCTCTTTGATCAGGGCCGGGCCTGTAGTACACAGCAGGTACCGATGATGTTGCCCTGCCAAGGGAGCTTGTTTTCAGTCAAGACTCACACCGGAGTCTTTTGAAGATAACCCAAACAAGTCATCTGTGCAGGTTTGGCCGAACATTCGGCGGCGGAGAATCGGTTCTAGCTCCAGTCTAGAAAAGTCCCCCCAAGCCAAGCGCCCGAGAAGCCACCAGCCGCCTTGATCCCCCACAAACAGTCCAGATCGACCAAGTCCGCCTGGCTGTCGTCAATCAGTGATGTTGGCGAGAAAAAAAATCAAGGGGACTATACGTTAGAACAAAGCATCAGAGATATAAGCCAACGTCTCTTTTTAGTTGTCGTAACATGCGCGTCCGATCACAGCAGAAAGTAGTTTCGGAGAGGTGAAAATGAGCTGATCGTCCTAGCTGTACTGGGATGACGGCAATAGTAAGGACGAGTCTTGCAGCTTTTAGCTCAAAGCCTCGGCCCTTTTTATTCACTCACCCAATCTTTAGTTGAGTTATCCAAGATGGGTACCTAGGTATTAATTAGGCAGTAGGTACAAATGGGACGGGATAAGTGTAAGCATATCCGGTGATCCACTCCGAGTGGACCCCCACCTTTTCAACAAACTCCGGCCAGGCAGGTCGCACGTGAGGTCGCGGCCCGTGCTGCTTTAGGCTAAACCAGATTGGATTGACGAATCGGACTAGCTGACGAGAAGTCGACAAATTTCGCGCGACTCCAGTGCAGAGAGGCACGTCTCCGAACATCGCGGTCCCGATCGTCTGTCCGCATATTGCTCCGCGAGCAATACCCACGCTCAACCGAAACGTTCAGACATGCCGCCAAGGTTAAACTTCATAGCCTCTTGCAGGACTTTGGTTCTGCGTCCAAAGAGGCCAGCACCGGCCTCATGGCAGCCGCCACGAGCCCTCTCCCTCATCAGGGGCTACGCCGACAACATCACGCCGCCTCCCCCTTCCTCTTCCAGTAATACTTCGCCGGAGACCCCCGGGCCTAGCCACAATGAGGATGATGAGATAGTAGTGACTCCTCTGTCAAGTCTCGACGCAGCTCGACCGCTTCACGTGAGACCGGCTGAGCTTGGGCCGGATATGGACAACGACGAGGCGCTTCGACAGCTCGAGATGATCTCGTATGGTGTCAACGCCTTTGACCCGCAGGCTGTGGGCCACAAATACGGCGTTCCGGAGCTTCCAATTCCTGATGGAATGCACTTGAAGCACCGCTACAATCCGGTGCTGGATCAATGCACCAACCTGCTCATGAGGGACGGAAAGAAGGGCAAGGCTCAAAGGGTCCGTTAACTAACCCCCCATCATTCTCTTTCCACGTGCTGTGGTGTTGATGGGTCCGATCTGCTAACACGGCTGGTCATTCTTCTTCAATTCAGGACATGAGCATGATACTCAACTTCCTCCGCACGTTTCCCGCTCCCCGTAGGAGCTCAGCGCACCGTCTGATGCCCGGCGCGCCGCCCCTTTCGCATCTGCCACTGGACCCCGTGACGTATTTTACGCTGGCGATCGACTCGGTGGCGCCCCTGGTCAAGATCCGCAACTTTGCAGGCCTGGCGGGTGGAGGTGTCGCCCTGCCCATCCCCACGCCGCTGCCGGTGCGGGCGCGGCGGCGCATAGCGTTCCAGTGGATCTTGGAGAGCGTCAACAAGAAGCCCTCCAAGGGCAGTGGTAGGACGCAGCTCTCGCACAGGATCGCCGAGGAGATCGTGGCCATCATCGAGGGCAGGTCGTCGCTGTGGGAGAAGAGGATGCTGCTCCACAAGATGGGCACCACGGCCCGTGCCAACGTACAAAAGCTGAAATCGCCCAGGAAGAGATAGTGGGGGAGTTGGAAACGTGGGATATATGCAGAAAGAGTTTGGCGTGCTTGGTGCCAACCCAGATGCTACGAGAAGCTGCTGATTTTCCTCGAGAGCAATGGCTGGTTGGGTTCAGTGTGAAATCGAAGTATCTCCGGTTGGATGCATCACCTATACGTCTATAGAGTGTATAACAATGTACATTTAAAAGCCAAGTGTCTCGGGGAAACAAAAGGACATCATGCTACATGTGAGGCTTTCCTGCTTGTTTTGCCTGCTTGCTAATTATTCATCGCCTGCAGGCATTTCGTCACTGTGTTCTGTTGCCATGGTTCCTAGCCAAAGTGTTTTAGAATTTTGACAGACTAGTCTGGGTTAGACTGGACTTTCTACCTAGACAATTAAGTACCTAGAACTAGATAAAAAACCCTCTCGTCACCGGCTCATATAGTACCTGGCTACTATGTTTCTAGTCTAGCTAGATTGGCAAACAACTCAAATTTATTACCAACGAGTTATTTCCATCAAGAACTGTGTTTGAATTTTATAGAACCGCACTGCAAACGGCAAGCAAAATAACAGCTAGGTACTTCTCTTATTGCTTACTGCACTACGCTAGCTTGCTTCACATGTGCTACCTATTCTTGGTATTGTATCATGTAACGTACTCCCTGGAAGCTTGGGCCACCCACTTTTTTTTTGAACTTCCGGCAGCAGGATTGTGGACTACGGCGGCAGGCCCCGCACAAAAGGCCCAGTAGCCCCGCTGCTGTCAAATACTTTGGGTTCCGGAGGCATCCAATTTTGAGCCTTGAAAGATGCCCAATGATATGCACGTGATTACCCTCTATCCCCGCAACCTGCTGCAGCTGCTACGGCTATCGTCCGACGGAGAGAAGAGTACAAATCAACGCCCAGAATAAGCAGGTTCATGATTAGTGCCTTTTTTTGTACATGTTCGGTATGCAAGTCGGGATTTGTCGACGTTGTGCAGGTCGCTTACTCTGAGGTTTGACTTGCGTCTGCCAACAATATTACCTATACCTAGTATGGGGACGAAGGTTTCAAGGTACCTTGTAAAGGTGGTACGTAGGTGCCCAAAGGTACCCAGTACGTAACACCGAATGGAGAAATTGGAATCTGTTATGAAAGAATGAATTAGAAGTACAACCATCAATCTTTCAATGAAAGGCAAGAGGTACCTCCCTACCTTAACCTAGGTGACATGTAGCTACCAACTTCGGCACTAGGTAGTCTCCAACACCCTAGGAGAGCTTGCTTGATTTTACTTTGAGTTCAAGTCTAGTCCGGGGTTATTTTTTTTTTTAAACGACCAAAGTAAAGACATCACCGTTTGGTGCAAATACCATGCTGTTTAATTGAACTTGAATTGGTCCCAAACAAAGCAAGAAATCTAACAGTACAACAACCGCCTCAAACCCACCTTCACCGTACAGCTCCGCTCCGCACATAACTACCTAACAGCATCGGCTCGTTCCATTTCTCGCGTGAGCTCACAAATCCCCACGGCTCTGGCCAGCGATCCGCCCCAAGAGCCATCGTCGTCTTGGCGAAAAGCAACAGAACAGTCACGCACTCAGCACAGCCCGCGCCTAGACAAGTTGCGGAAAAGAGGGCCGGCCCCCCTCCCTTACCTAGGATTGCCAGGATCCGCTATGAATCAAAAGTCAGCCCAAAGCTTAACCGTCTCTGTCCAACTCTGAACACTCTCCAAGAGAGGCCTTATTTTTCCTACCTCTCGTCACACGATGCCATTTCTCCCGCAAGAAGCAAGCCTCGACACCACACGGCACCGCCCTAGAATTATCCCGCGCTAAGCGTAGCCTTTTCCGAGGAGTGAAATCGGTCGAAACCTTCAACCGTGATCCCTGCAGCCGCACGCACACCCGCGTAACCGCCGCACAGCAGCGTTGCACAAAGGCGCCAGCCAAAGCTTTCTCTGGGCTGGCAGAGACGCTCGACGAGTTCAATTGTTTTGCTCAATCAACATCAACTTTTGGAGACTTTGACACATAGCTGTACACACAGGATCCGATTGATCCTCGAAATCAGACTTCAGATCTCGAATATCAACAAAGATACCCGATCGCGACGAGGCTACTCGTCGCTATCCGCTCGCAACCATGGCCCGCCAACCCATGAGCATGGAGGCCATGCTCGACGAGGAGCGCCGGGAGGTTCTGGCGCTGCTCGAGGGCACGGCTTCCCGAGCAAAGAGTACAGGCGCTCGCTCTCCTTCCCCATTTGGCAGCACGCGCTCGCCAGTGCGGAGCATGCTCGACTTTGGCGACGAGCCATCGCCTTCAGCGCAGAGCACGGGAAGTAAGCACCGCCCCGCGCCCATCAGGAGCATGCTCGATTTCGATGGTCCGCCGAAGCCCATCCGGAGCATGCTCGACCCCGATAGCCCTCCGAGCACCGCAGTCAAGCCGGCATACAGCGCGACGACATCGCCGCTTGCGAGCCCTCGCGCCCATCCCGTACCACAAGCGTCGCACCATCTGCGTAGCTTTTCAGATGCGGCCTCCAAGCCTGCAGAGTTTGGGCCTCGGGCGATTGCAACTCAATCGATCGACCCGACCGCTGGCTACCAGTTCTCAGGCATAATTACGAACCATGCCGGACAGGCAATGCCCAAGCGAGTGACGCAGGGCGGCAAGAGAGGCGTCATGTCGGAGATCATGCGAGGTGGCGACGTACAAAATCTGGTGATACCTGGTGACAGAGGTCGTCACTACTCGGTGAGCGGTGCCTCCACCCACTCGGCCAAGTCCAACAAGTCCAAGTCCCCGGGCCGTTCGAGCATGCGATCTTCCTCCCCCGGTACCCACTTGCTGTCGGGACGACACCTGAGCCCCGCAGGCAGGGCAGTGTTGGAGGAGTCCACTGGAATGGACATGCAAAACGCATATCGAAGGCTTTCAGACGCAAACCTTGCACGATCGGGTGGCAGCTTGGCCGTCCTGTCGCAAAGGAAGCGATCAGACGACGGAGGATCTGCTCGCTTGGTCAAGGATTACATGAGTCCCGATGGCGAGATTCTCCCCGAGGAGAGCAGCGATGAGGACGCCAGCACTTCTGACGACGAGACTACCCGTGGCCGCAAGGCTAGTCGTACACCTGATAACGGTAGTCTGAAGAGTCCAAGTGTAGAGCCGAAGAAGCGGACGTCGCAAAGCTTGCTCGCTGCGGCAGAAGAAGAACGTAAGTCTCCCCTCCCTGTTCAAGGTCGCTTCTCCAGATGAATGCCGCTATGCCGTGGGAGACAGCTAGTTCTAACGCGTTTATGCGACCATAGGCCTACAAGTCGCTGCTACACAGCCTCAGTATCATTATAGGTCACTGCTTGATGACCCACAGATTACGGTCACAAACCCTTCAGGAGAGAAATCAAAGCCCACCAAGCCGGGTATTCACCCCGTGACAAGCTTCGACTTCAGCTCGGGAACTCCGGGCACACGGACCCCGATAGATTCGGACACCGAGCAAGATTTCACCGATATCAAGCGAGCACAGAAGCTAGTTATCTCCATGACGCCCATACTGAGCTCACCTGATGCACACCGCGCAATCAGGATCATTTACCGTGGCGAGTATGCAAAAGTGGTGCAAGACGCGGAGAATGAGAATCGACGACTGAAGAAGTACATTGTGGCGAGTGACATGAGCGAGGAGTCAACCCACGCACTGGAGTGGACGGTAGGCACGGTCTTGCGTGATGGCGACACGATGATTTGTCTCTATTGTATCGATGAGGAGACAGGCATCGTCAGTGACAATGGACAGGTGCCGGACGAGCCCAAGGCCATCAAGGAGCAGGCCGCTGCCATCAACGCCGTTGCCAACTTCAGATCCTCAGTTGTGGGCGGTATTCCTGGCGCATCATCCCTGCTCCCCCTCAGATCTTCTGAGCCAGGAAGCAAATCAGGCAGCGGGAGCGGGAGCGGCGCCGCAAGCGCGCCGTTGGCGTCCCCGTCCCCTAGTTGCGAGCGGACAAAGGCAGAAGATGAGAGGGAACGGGCTATCAACGACATTACGGACAGGGTGACAAGGCTTTTGAGGAAGACAAGGTTGCAAGTGCGGGTGGTCGTCGAGGTTCTGCACTGCAAGAACCCGAAGCACCTGATCACAGAGGTCATTGACCTGGTCAATCCGACACTCGTAGTTCTCGGCAGCCGAGGACGCAGTGCGTTGAAGGGGTAAGTCTTTTGGTTTCTGTCAAATTCTGGTCTGGCTGGTAATTTTGCTGACAAGTACCCGTAAAGTGTGATTCTCGGTTCCTTCTCGAATTATCTAGTCACCAAGAGCTCTGTGCCCGTCATGGTGGCCCGGAAACGACTGCGGAAACAGAGCAAGTATAAGCGGACGTTGGTGCCACAGGTCAACCTGCTCACCAACCCGACGGCACGAAGTCTCGCGAACGCCAAGATCGACTAGCAGAATCGACGCGCCGCACGGAACTTCAGGATCCGAGTTTACGGGGGACATTCGCCACAGAGTGTTGAGTACGTGCCAATCGACTACCAGGAAGCCTATCGAGCTGCCGCGATCCACGCCCAGCAAATTGCTATAGATCTTGCCGACGAGACCGCCAAAGCAGCTGGCCAGGCAGCTCGACGCCGGAATTCCGCGCCCTAGGCATCTCATCTTGACAAACAAGAGGTGTTGAAGTGGACTGCTGCAAGACCGATGTTAACAAGGCGACGATCAAGGATGGGACGAAACAGTGGTACGGAAGAGCCTCGTCGCTTGGACGTGAGAAGAATAAAAAAAGCTCGGTGACTTTTCTTCCCAAGTATGTTTTATTAGTCAGGCATTTCCTGTGCTGGCTTTACCCATCGGACAATGGTTCTAGACGTGAACCGAAGTTTTTTTTTTTCCTGGTGTGAAAAGTTGTTCATGCCATTATCAGTCGACAGAGGTTGTCTCCTGCCTCTTAGATACATGCACACTCTCTCCCCACTCAATTTCGGTGTTTGTTCAGGACATAATATACCCTTTGATAGTATTAAATATGGCAAACAAGCAACGGGCCATGCTCAATTGACTTTTTTCTCTTGTAGTCGAGATTAACTTGTGCGAAACGAAATGGTCGTGATGCGAACGCACCCTATCTGTTTGTCAAGTTTCCGGGCAACGACGATACTCCTTGGCCAAGGCGGTCTCGTTGCTATGGGTGATGCGGGGTTGACAGACTGGGACTCGAAAGGTTTGTAATAGTTGCACTGGTAACTGGCAGTAAAACGGCTACTTATAGGTATCAGTCTATTATACGTATTTCAACAAAATCGTGTTACAGTACTGAAGACTTGCTTTTTATCAGCGCTGTCTCTCTCTACAAAGCGTTTGATTCATTTATTGCTTTCTTCTTCATGTTGAGCATCATGCGACGAGTCTCAGGTCGTAAAATACGCAGAACGGGACGTTTCTTCTCAGTAGGTACCTTAGTTACAGGTACTTTTCGTTGGTACATAGTAAATTCACAAACCCTCCCCCAATTAAGCTGGAGCTGCGTGATTGTACACGTCAATGCTGATGCCCCACCTGCCCAACCGAGCAAGGGTGGAGGTGGGGGGCAGGTCTTCGAAACGGGCCCTCCCTGAACAAATACAGCTCTGTCATTGGCAATTGGTCCAAACGCCCCGAGTCCTTACCAGCCTCTCGTTTATCCCCCCTTGCTAGGTAAGTACTGGCCGGTATACAACTCGAGGGAGTCCCCCCCCCACCCTTGCTAGTGGGGATGTCTATTGGCATCGGGGTTTGCGATCTGGATTGACAAGAGCTTCTGGAAGAGTAAACCACAGGTTTACCAGCTCTGTGGAGGGATCTGTCCGTTCAATTGTTATGTGTTTTTGGGAAGAGAAGATCCAATAAGAGAGAAAAACGAAAAAAAGAAGCCAAAAAGTATTACGTCGGTCAAAAGCTCTCTGGCCTGGAACCTTTTTCGCGACATCTGCCGACATTCATCGATCCAGACATCCGACCAAGACCAAGATCTTCCTCTGCTTCAATTTGCCTCCCTCTCTTTTGTCGTATCCTATTTTTTTGCTTCTTCTGTTCGCCGCCGGGCCCGCTCGTCCTGCGCGCGCGCAACGAGAAAGGCCTCATGCCTTCTTTTCTTCAGGTCAACAACAACGTCTCCCTTTTGACAGTCAATATCGCACCCAGCACGTTTCTGGCCTCCTTGACGTTGACCCTGGTGTTTCTGTCCTTTTATCTGCCGTCTCTGTGTATACGCATACCTAGGCGCTTCATTCCTGGCAACAATAGCAACACCAGTTCGAGGACGGCTCGGAAACCTTTGCCGCCCGTCCCCGACATCGATCCCAACGAGCTCCTCCAGGATCTCCCACTTGTGATTGACAACCGTGCTGCTCTTCTTCTGCACGATCACCACCGCGAAGAGCGTCACTACCACCTGGAGCAGCGCCGGCGCAGCAGCTCCAAGTCTTACTCGACGGCTGCGAGCACCAGCATCAGCACCAGCACCAGTGCAAACACAACCCCTACCAAGAAGAATGATGCAGAGCGACCCCTTAGACGCCTCACTGCAAGATTTCGAGCAGCCTTTGTCCCCAGCAGGTCATCGCCGGATGGCAAGCGATCCAGCCGACACGGAGAGCATGACGGACAGCGCCTCGAACGGCGGCTACAGCCCGCCCGCCTGGAGGCGCCTAGGAAACGGGGACAGGTCGTCGGGCTTCTGGCGCAGTCCTGACCACTTCCTCAAGGCCCCCATGGCCACCACTTCGGGTTTCGGCACCGCTGATGGGTCCGGCTTGGGTGGCATGTTGCACCACCGCTTCTCGTCGAGGGATCCATCCGTCGATATCGACGACGTAGACTTGGGTTTCAGCGACGGTGACGACGCTCTTCAGCAGGCTATTAGGACTAGGCTGCCAACGGGCTCCGTCAGTCCGGAGAAGGAGAGAAGCCCGGAACCGGACTTTACAAGCCATACCAATGCGACGACCGTCAAGTTCGAGCAACGGAAAAGCGATCGGCGCCCAGGCTTCGGTGCTGACGCTAGGGATTCTAACCTCGCCCACGGTCAGACCGAAGAACTGGCCGAGAAAAGACCAGATAATTGTATGCAATTGCCCTTCTCCTACAGCGCATGTCCATATAGTTTACCCTTGCATAAACGTGATGAAACGGTCTTGGCTGCGAATCGATCAACTAATGCATCGCAAACAGTCATACGTTTTGCTGTCAGTGCCGAGATGCAACAAAAAACTGAACCGATAGAGAATGCTTACAACTTCGTCACCAAAAAGTACCGAGCCATGACTAAGACATGGTTCCGTTCAGTATGCTCAGCTGTCTTGTCCCTGATGTTCATTGCCGCCTTGCGTTCACTCTTTGGGACTCCCGACTCAAGGCCCGTTCCGGATCTTGTCAAGGTCGCAGGCATAGCACGTGCCTTTGAGCCTCTAATCTACTATTCAGAGAATGGTGCGCAGCAAGTGGGCGATCTGCAGGCGACTGGCGTTGCCGTCTGGGATCTGGGCGAAAGCGTACGTACCAGCAATATGACCTCGGGACCCATTATTGTGAAAGAGCTCGATGATTTGAGTGACAGTCTGAGGACTCTTGCTATCGAGTTGACCAAGTTCTTCGCCAATGTCGATGGAGATATTGACGGGTAAGTTCGATGGATTATCCATGTGTAGCTTTTTTTTTTCTCCCCGGGGGCATCCCTAGGAATGATCAAGTCGCTTACAGGCTTGGCCTCTCCAGTGTTCTCATAGTGATGGACTGGGCTCGCAGGGAGCTTGGCCAACTGCACCAGATACCCTCCCCCAACCTCTTCACATCAGCTTTCGATAACGTCCACAACCTTTTAACCTCTGCTGGGGTTCTTGAAAACGCAAGAGGCGAGCCGACCCGCGCCGGCCTAATTGCCACCTCCGTTTTCGGAATGTCGTCTCCTCAACGCACCCGTGCTACCGTGCAACGTACCTTTGATGAGTTTCTCGCCGTACTCGAAGAGGCCATCGGCACAGAATTGCAACACAGTGTTGCACTCTTCGCTCTATTCGAGGCCATCGACCACCAATTCGACAACCTCGCGAGGACGGTGGCAAGAGAGACGAGCGTACAGGATGAGAAGCACGCCGATGCGCTGAGTTCGCTCTGGTCTCGCCTCCTTGGGCCCGACGCTGGCAGGGTGGCCAAGTACGAGCGAAACCGTCTACTTCTGCAAAACCTGCGCGAGAAGACTGTCTGCAACAAGCGTGTGTTGATCGAGCACAATGATCGGCTGCTCGCCCTCCGCACCAACCTGGAGAGCCTCAGGAGGAAGCTCGTGAGCCCGCTTGTGCGGTCTGTCAACTCGTCCACCCTATCGCTCGAGGAACAGATTCGAGGCTTGGATGACGCCCTGCTGTACCTGGACGGTGTACGGACTCGGCAGAAGGGGAAGCTGATGGAGATCTTGTACGGTGGTAACAACGGCGGCGAGAATGGGAGGCGGATGATTACGGAGCAGCATGCTTCTCGCAAATGACATATTTGTACTCCATTCGGTACCCTTTTTGGTCTAACTTGACTTGTGTTTCTTTGTTTTGATCCTGGGCGAATTCTTGGCGTTATTATCATGGAGTTCTTTTCTGGGGACGGGTATTGGTGGTGCATCATACCGGTGATCTTTTTTTTTATTTTTTGTTTACAATAGGGCAAGGCAGTGTACGAGGCTACGTTGCGGTCGAAGGAAGGCTATTTGGCGTATCATGTCATTTCGTTGGGGATCAATGTTGGACAAGCTTCTCTTGATTATCAGGGCGCTTCAGGCTGCGCCAAGGGACGTAGACTTCTATGTAGGTATGTACGGAAACGACTTTTCGGAACGAATAGTAAAGGCAAGTGGAACGAATCGGCGTTTAGATTATGGTGCTAGTCAAAATCGATTTTATTGCTGGTGATCGATCACTATTATCCAGGGAAGGCCAGTCATGCGTGATAACCTATCGCAAGACTCTTGTCTTGTCTGATCGAATCAATCATGCCAGAATGCGCCCCGGTACTACAACTGACCCTTAAACTTTTGTCCTGCGCACCCAGCATCGCCCACTCCGCACTTGGTTTCGAATATATGTACCCATTCATTGTCAGGCATGAGATTTGATCAAGTATATATATGTATATATGCGTCACAACCCATCTACAATGATACAGTCTATGTGCACAGTATGCAGGTTGAAAGATAAGAGAAAAAGGGACTATAAGGGTATCTAGTCCAGCGAGAACGCGAGCAATGACCGGCCCAAACAAGGCCATCCCCAACCCCTGAACGCCGTTTTCGTGGTGAGACTCGCAGCCCAGTGTCTGATCAAACCGAGCCTACTCTCTAATCCAGTGAAACACCCTCCTGGACTACCCTCCGCGTATCCTTTCATGAACGGGAAAAAGATGTCTATCATTACATGGTAAAATCTGTTGCAAACGCCGCCAACCAGAGGACCATTTGTTTCTTTTTCTTTTCGCAAGAGCTGGACGAGATGTCCTTCCAACCAAATAACGTGACTCATGATCCGCATAAAAACAAACAAGTGTAAAAGTCCTCCATGATAATAAACCGGAAAAGGGCGCAATAAAAATGTATGGTATCATCTGCAAAAAAGATATGGCCATCTGCACATATCAGAGTCGAAAAGAATCACCGAAGAGCATGGCTTGATTAGGCCTTCTCCTCCGTCTTCTCTTCCTTGCTCGGGGCCTGGGCGCCCTCACCATCACCCTGCTGGCGAACGTAGTCGTCGTAGACAGCCAAAGCCTCGTCAACCTTGGACCTCAGAGCACCATCGTTCTCAACACTGTAGGTTTTAAACTCATGTTAGCGATTGTGATTCAATGCATTTTTGGGTGGGTTTCGGTAAGGATGCGACCTACAGGGCAACGAGCTCGTTGTTGTCCATCTCCAACAGCATGCCAGTGATCTTGCCGGCAAGCTCCGGGTGAATAGCCTGGATCTTGGGGAAGATGGCCTCGCCGAGGATCTGCTTCTGCTGGCCAGGGTTGTCAGCCACAGCGGCCAGCTGACCCTGGAGACCCTCAGGAGCACCAGCGCCACGAGCGCCGGCGGGGGCACCGGCAGGCGCACGGCCAGCGGCAGCTCCGCGTCCAGCACCCGGACCTTGTTGCCTAGCGTTGGGAGGGAAGCCAGGAAGGCCAGCACCGCCAGGCATGCCAGGAACAGGCACACCGCCTTGCATAGGCCCGCGTCCGGCGGGACCGCCGCGACCACCAGCAAGGGCCGACTGCTGGATCTGCTGCATAGCGGCAATGAACTGCGGGTTGTTTGGCTGAGGGAACGGACCCTGGGGAGGGAACTGGCCGGGAAGTCCGTACATGGGCGGGATGCCCTGGGGCATGGCGCCGCGTCCACCCTGTTGGCCAGCGAAGCCAGCAGGGAACTGACCGGGACGGCCAGGCTGCATGGGCATAGCGCCCTGAGGGTAGGGCATACCGCGGCCACCAGCAGGGGGCATGAAGCCAGGCTGGGAGCCAGGTCCGTAGAAAACAGGAGCCTGCATGTATTGCTGAGGCATACCCGCGGCAGCGGCAGCTTGCTGCATACGGAGTTGGTTGCGGGCCTGGATGCTCTGCTCGAGCTGGTTCTTGCGGACATCCTTGCGCTGAGCCAGAGCAACATACAGCGGCTTGTTGTTAACCATGCGCTGGTTCATCTCGGCGACAGCCTTGGTGGCATCATCAGGGTTGGCGAAGCAAACAAAGCCAAATCCCTTGCTCTTACCAAGCTTCGACTTGGGCTTCGAGTCCTCGCCTTCCTTCTCCTCGGGCTTGGAATCCTCGCCTTCTTTCTCCTCAGGCTTGTTCTCCTTGTTCTTCTCGCTATCCTCACCCTCCTTGGACTCACCCTCCTCGCCGGGCTCAGCAACGCTATCACGCATGACCTTCGCCGAGGTAATGGGTCCGAACTCGGCGAAGAGCTGACGAAGTTTCTCATCGTCGACCTCATCGTCCAGGTTCTTGATGTAGAGGTTGACACCCTGGTACTTGCTGGCCTTCTCCTGGCGGGCAGCCTCGTAAGATTTGCGCAGCTCCTCCTCACGCTCGTGCTTCTTTTGCGCACGGCCGACGTAGAGGTTCTGTCCATGGAACTCCTTCTCGTTAAGTTCCTGCACAGCCTTGGAGGCATCCTCATGGGAAGTGAAGTTAACGAAGCCAAAACCACGGCTCTTACCAGTCTCCTGGTCACGAGCAAGCGATGATGAGGTGACATCGCCAAACTTTTCAAACAGAGCACGGAACTCGTCGTCGGTAACTTCGGGGTTGATGTTCTTCACGTAGATGTTGGTGAAGTTGGCCTTCATCTCATCGAATTTGCTCTGGCGGTCCTTCTTGGGGATGTGGTGGCCAACGTAGACCTTCTTCTCGTTCAGGAGCATGCCGTTGACATGCTTGATAGCCTGGGAAGCAGCCTCATCAGTCTCGTAGTGAACGAAACCGTAACCCTTCGAGTTGCCATTCTCATCCTGTGCGACCTTGCAGCTCAAGATGTTACCAAAAGCCGCAAAGGTGTCGTGCAGAGCCTTGTTGTCGATGGCGACGTCCAGGTTCTTGATGAAAACGTTGCCCTGACCAGTCTTGCGCAGAGCAGGGTCACGTTGCGACCACATGATACGGCAAGGACGGCCCTTAATCAGGGTGTAGTTGAGCTCCTCGAGAGCCTTCTCGCCATCGGCAGTCGTGTTATAGTTCACGTAGGCGTAGCCGAGAGAGCGGCGAGTGACAGCGTCGCGGCACACACGGATGGATGCGACAGAGCCAATCTGGGAGAAGAGCTC